>VDFB02277201.1:0-65534 GCA_007258455.2 Sequoia sempervirens | reverse complement strand
TGGCCCACGAAAAACTAAAACACGAGTGATTTCCTAAATGTGGCCATAACTCAGTAAAAAATGAAGTTTCTCACAAAGCAATAGAAAATATGAGTATACAATGCAGAACTACAATGTAATCCACTATCGTAGTCACAAAAGTTGATTGATGGCCAACAAAAACTCAAATTCGAGCGGTTTCCTAAATGCAGCTTAACTCAACAAATAATCAAAGTTTGTGATATGCAATAGAAAATACACGTACAAAATAGACAACTACAGTGCAATCCATAATTGTAGTCAACAAAGTTGATCGATGGCCCATGAAAAATCAAACACGAGTGGTTTCCTAAGTACAATTATAACTCAACAAAAAATGAAGGTTCGCGAAAGGCGATAGAAACTACGCGTACAAAATGCACAACTATAGAGTAATCTTGAATCGTAGTTACCAAAGTTGATCGATGGCCCATGAAAACTCAAACATGAGCATTTTCCTAAATGCAGCTATAACTCAACAAAAAATTAAGGTTCGTGAGAAGTGATTTAAAAATATGCATACAAAACGCATAACTTCAGTATAATCCATAATTGTAGTCACCAAAGTTGATCGATGGCCCACAAAAATTCAAACATGAGCGGTTTCCTAAATGCGGCTATGACTCAACAAAAAAGGAAGGTTCACAAAAGGTTATAGAAAATACGCTTTTAAAATGCACAACTACAATGTAATCCACAAGCGTAGTCACCAAAGTTGATGGATGGCCCACGAAAACTCAAACTCGAGCGGTTTCATAGGTGCAGCTATAACTCAACATAAAATGAAGGTTCGCGAAAGGCGATAGAAAATGCACATATAGAATGCAGAACTACTGTGTAATCCACAATCATAGTCACCAAAATTGATCGATGGCCCACAACAACTCAAACACGATCGTTTTCCTAAATACGGGTATAAATCAACAAAAAATAAATATTCGTCAAAGGCGATTGAAATGATGCATACAAAATGCACAACTACATTACAATCTAGAATCATCATCACCAAAGTTGATTGATAGCCCACAAAAATCTCTAACATGAGCGGTTTAATAAATGCGGCTATAACTCAACAAAAAATTAACCTTCACGATAGGCAATAGAAAATATGCGTATAGAATGCACAACTATAGTGTAATCCACAATCGTAATCCTCAAAGTTTATCAATGGACTACAAAAACTCAAACATGAATGATTAACGAGGTGCAGCTATAACTCAACGAAAAATGAAGGTTCGCGAAATACAATAGAAAATATACATATAGAATGAACAACTACAGTGTAATCCACAATTATATTCACCAAAGTTGATTGATGGCCCACGAAAACTCAAACACGAGCATTTTCCTAAAAGCGGCTATAACTCAACAAAAAATGAAGGATCGCAAAAGGTGATAGAAGATACACTTATAGAATGCACAAATACAGTGTAATCCACAAGCGTAGTCACCAAAGTTGATTGATGGCCCACGAAAACTGAAACTTGAGCGGTTTCCTTAATGCTCCAATAACTCAACAAAAAAATGAAGGTTCATGAAAGGCGATAGAAAATACAAAGGCGATTAAAAATATGCGTACATAATAAACAACTAAAATACAATCCACAATCGTAGTCACCAATGTTGATCGATGGCCCACAAAAACTCAAACATGAGTGGTTTCCTAAATGCGGCTATAACTGAAAGAAAATGTAGGATCGCGAAAGAAAGTAGAAAATAAGAATATAGAATGCACAACTATAGTGTAATCCACAAGCGTAGTCACCAAAGTTAATCGACGATCGACGAAAACTAAAAAATGAGTGGTTTCCTAAATGCAGCTATAACTCAACAAAAAATGAAGGTTCGCAAAAAGTGATAGAAGATACACGTAGAGAATCGACAACTATATGTAAATCCACAATTGTAGTCACCAAAGTTGATCAATGGCCCACGAAAACTCAAACACGAGCGGTTTACTAAGTGCAACTTGAACTCAATGAAAAATGAAGGTTCGCAAAAGGCTATAGAAAATACGCATATAGAATGCACAACTACAGGGTAATCCACAAACGTAGTCACCAAAATTCATTGGACGCCCATGAAAACTCTAACACAAACATTTTCCTAAATGGGGCTATAACGCAATAAAAAATGAAGGTTAGTGAAAAGAGATTCAAAATATGTGTATATTATGCACAACTACAGTACATTCCACAATCATAGTCACCAAAGTTGATCGATGCCCTACAAAAACTCAAACATCATCAGTTTCCTAAATGCTATAACTCAACTAGAAATGAAGGTTTGCGAAAGGCGATAGAAAATACACGTACGGTATGGACAACTATAGTGCAATCCACAATCATAGTCATCAAAGTTGATCGATGGGCCACAAAAACTCAAACACAAGTGGTTTCTTGAGTGTGGCTATAACTGCATTTAGGTAACCGCTCGTGTTGGAGTTTTTGTGGGCCATCGATCAACTTGACTACGATTGTGGATTGTACTGGAGCTGTCCATTTTGGACGCGTATTTCTTTTGGGAAAATAAAAAATATGGGTTATATAGGTACTCTTGTGCTCAATAGACCTAGATCGTTCGGTTTTTCAAAAATAAGTTGTGCTTGAAAAAGATACATTTTTTTTTAAAAGTAGAAGCAGTGGAGGTAACAGAGCCAATTTTTTTGAATCTTTTAGTGAAAAATCGAAGAAATGGGTTTTGTAGAGAATGTCGTTCAAAGTAGACCCAGATCGTCGTCTTTTCAAAAAACTAATATTTCAACATGTAAAACCCCTCAAAATTAGAGTCTACGAAACAATTTCTTTTGGGAAAATAAAAATATGGTTTTTATAGGTGCTCGTGTGCTAAAGGGACCCAGATTGTCCGTTTTTTTGCAAAAATAAGTTATTCTTGAAAAAGATAGATATTTTTGAAAAGTTGAAGCGATCGAGGTAACATAGGTAATTTTTTTGAATCTTTTGATGAAAAACCTAAGAAATGGGTTTTGTAGAGAAAGTCATTTTGAGTAGACATAGATTTTCCTTTTTTTGAAAAACTAATTTTACACCAACAAGCAAGAACCCCTCAAAAATAGAATCTACAAAATAATTTTTGTTGGGAAAATCAAAATATGGGTTTTATAGGTGCTCGAGAACTAAAGAGACCCAAATCGTGTGTGTGTTTTGCAACAATAAGTTGTTTTTGAAAAGGATAGATTTTTTTGAAAAGTAGAAGCAGTAAAAGTAAAAAAGGCAAATTTTTTGAATCTTTTTTAAAAAAAATGGGGTAAACGGGTGTTCTATAGAGAATGTTATTCTTAGTACACCTAGATCATCCTTTTTTCAAAAAACTAATATTTCACCAACATGCAAGAACCCCGAAAAAATAGAATCTACAAAATAATTTTTTCTGGGAAAATCAAAAGTATGGGTTTTATATGTACTCGTGTGCTCAAGAGACCTAGATCCTCCGGCTTTTGAGAAAATAAGTTGTTCTTGAAAAATTTAATTTTTTTTGAAAAGTATAAGCAGTTGAGGTAACAGAAGAAATTTTTTTGAATATTTTTATGAAAAATTTGAGGAATGGGTTTTGTGGAGATTGTTGTTCTGGGTAGACCTAGATCATCCTTTTTTCAAAAAACTCATTTCTCAACAACATACAAGAACCCCTCAAAAATAGAATTTACGAAACAATTTTTTTTTGGGAAAATCGAAAATATGGATTTTATAGGTACTTGTGTGCTCAAGAGAACCAAATAGTTGATTTTTTGAGAAAAAAAAGTTATTCTTGAAAAAGATATACTTTTTCGAAAAGTAGAAGTAGTAGAGGTAACACAGGTAAATTTTTTGAATCCTTTTATGAAAAAATCTAAGAAATGGGTTTTGTAGAGAATGTCGTTTTGAGTAGACCCAGATCGTACTTTTTTTGAAAAACTATTTTTTCACTAACATGCAAGAACCCCTAAAAAATAGAATCATTTTAAGTAGACCCAGATCATCCTCTTTTCCAAAAACTAATTTTTCACTAAAAAAAAAAGAGAAGGTTCGCGAAAGGCGATAGAAAATACGCGTACAAAATGGACAACAACAGTGCAATCAACAATCATAGTCACCAAAGTTGATTGATGGCCCACACAAACTCAAACACGAATGATTTCCTAAATGCAGCTATAACTCAACGAAAAATGAAGATTCCCGAAAGGCGAAACAAAATACATGTATATAATGCACAACTATAGTGTAATCCACAAGCGTAGTCACCAAAGTTGATCGATGGCCCATGAAAACTCAAACAAGAGCGATTTCCTAAATGCGAGTATAGCTCAACAAAAAAAGAAAGTTAGCAAAAGGAAATAGAAAATATGTGTATAGAATGCACAACTATAGTGTAATCCAAGAGCATAGTCACCAAAGTTGATCGATGGCGCACAAAAGCTCAAAGTTGAGTAGTTTCCTAAATGCGGCTATAACTAAAAAGAAAATGAAGGTTCACGAAAGGCGATAGAAAATACACGTACAAAATGGAAACTAAAGTACAATCCACAATTGTAGTCACCAAAGTTGCTTGATGGCCCACAAAAACTCAAACATGTGTTGTTTTCTGAATGCAGTTATAACTAAACAAAAAATGAAGGTTCGCGAAAGTGAATAAAATATATGCGTATAGAATGTACAACTAGTGTAATCCACAATCATAGTAATGAAAGTTGATCGATGGACCATGAAAAGTCACACACGAGTGTTTTCCTAAATGTGGCTATAACTTAACAAAAAATGAAGGTTCGTGAAAGTCAATTCAAAATATGCTTCAGAATGCACAACTATAGTAGAATCAACAATCATAGTCACCAAAGTTGATCGATGGCCCACAAAAACTCAAATATAAAAAGTTTCCTAAATGTGGCTATAACTCAAGAAAAAATGAAGGTTCGTGAAAGGTTATAGAAAATACACCTATAGAATGGACAGCAAGAGTGCCCACAATCATAGTCACCAAAGTTGATTGACAACCAACGAAAACTCAAACGCGACTGGTTTCCTAAATGAGGTTATAACTCAACAAAAAATGAAGGGGAAAGGCTATAGAAAATACGCATATAGAATGGAAAACTACAGTGCAATGGACAAGAGGACAATTTGAGTCTACTCAAAATGACGTTCTCTACAAAACCCATTTCTCAGATATTTCATAAAAAGATTCAAAAAATTTTCCTTTGTTACTTCTACTGCTTCTAGTTCTAAAAATAATCTATCTTTTTCAACAACTTATTTCTTCAAAAAATAGACGATTTGGGTCTCTTTAGCACACGAGCACTTGTAAAACCCATATATTTTGTTTTTCCTAAAAATATTGTTTTGTAGATTCTCTTTTTGTGGTGTTATTGTATGTTGGTGAAAACTAGTTTTTCGAAAAAAGGACGATCTAGGTTTACTCAAAACAACATTCTCTACAAAACCCATTTCTCAAATTTTTCATAAAAACATTCAAAAACATTTCTCCTATTACCTCTATTGCTTCTACTTCTAAAAAAAATTTATCATTTTCAAAAACAACTTATATTTTCAAAAAATGGACGATCTAGGTCTCTTTACATACAAGCACCTATAAAACCCATATTTTGATTTTCCCGAAAAAAACTGTTTCATGGATTTTATTTTTGAGGGGTTCTTGAATGTTGGTGAAAAATTAGTTTTTCAAAAAAATGACGATCTAGGTCTACTTAGAACGATATTCTCTAGAAAACCCATTTCTCAAAATTTTCATCAAAAGATTCAAAATATTTGTCTTTGCTACCTCTATTGCTTCTACTTTTAAAAAAAAATCTATCCTTTTCAAGAACAACTTATTATTCAAAAAATGGATGATTAGGGTCTCTTAAGTACACGAGCACCTATAAAACTCATATATCAATTTTTCCAAAAAAAATTGTTTGGTGGATTCTATTTTTGAGGGGTTCTTGCATGTTGGTGAAAAATTAGTTTTTCGAGAAAAATGACGATCTGGATTTACTCAGAATGACATTCTCTACAAAACCCATTTTCTCAGGTTTTTCATAAAAAGATTCAAAAAATTTGCCTTTGTTACCTCTATTGCTTCTACTTTTCAAAAAAAAGAATCTTTCTCAAGAACTACTTATTTTTTCAAAAAACAGACGATCTAATTCTCTTCAGCACATGAGCACCTATGAAATCCATATTTATTATTTTCCCAAAAAATATTGTTTCGTAGATTCTATTTTTTAGGGGTTCTTGCATGTTGGTGAAAACTAAGTTTTTCGAAAAAAGGACGATCTGGGTCTTCACAGAACGACATTCTCTACAAAACCCATTTCTAATATTTTTCATAAAAAGATTAAAAAGAATTGCATCTATTAACTCTATCGCTTCTACTTGAAAAAAAAAAATCTATCTTTTTCAAAAACAACTTTTAAAAAAAAAAACGGATGATCTAGGTCTTTTTAGCTCTTGAGCACCTATAAAACCTATATTTTTGATTGTCCCAACTAAAATTGTTTCATAGATTCAATTTTTGAGGGGTTCTTGCATGTTGGTGAAAAATAAGATTTTCGAAAAGAGGACGATCTGGGTCTACTCAAAAAGACATTCTCTACAAAACCCATTTCTTAGATTTTTCATTAAAAGATTAAAAAAATTTACCACTATTACCTCTATTGCATCTACTTTTCAAAAAGAATATTTTTTCAAGAAATAACTTATTTTTTCAAAAAACGAATGATTTGGGTTTCTTTAGCACACACAAGCACCTATGAAAACCATATTTTAGTTTTTCCAAAAAAAATGTTTCACAGAATCTATTTTTAGGGGTTCTTGCATGTTGGTGAAAAATTAATTTTTTGAAAAAAGGATAATTGCGGTCTACTCAGAACGACATTCTCTACAAAACCCATTTGTCAGATTTTTCATAAAAAGATTCAAAAAAATTGTATCTTTTATCTCTACTACTATTTTTCAAAAAAATCTATCTTTTTGAAGAACAAATAATTTTTTCAAAAAGTGAACGATCTAGGTCTTTTTAGCACATGGGAACCTATAAAACCCATATATTTGATTTTCCCAAAAGAAAATGTTTCCTAGATTCTATTTTTGAGGGGTTCTTGCATGTTGGTGAAAAATTAGTTTTTTTAAAAAAAAGGATGATCTAGGTCTTCTGAGAACGACATTCTCTACAAAACCCATTTCTCAAATTTTTCATAACAAGATTCAAAAAATTAAGGTTCATGAAAGGTGATAGAAAATATGCATAGAATCCAAAACTACAGTGTAATCCACAATCGTAGTCAACAAAGTTGATTGATGGCCCAAGAAAACTCAAACACGAGCATTTTCCTATATGGGGTTATAAGTCAACAAAAAATGAAGGTTCGTGAAAGGTGATTATAAATATGCATAGAGTGCACAACTTCAGTACAATCCACAATCGTAGTCACCAAAGTTGATCAATGGGGCACAAAAACTCAAATACGAGCAGTTTCCTAAATGCACCTATAACTCAACTACTCGTATAGAATGCACAACTACAGTGTAATACACGTATAGAATGCACAACTATAGTATAATCCACAAGCGTAGTCACCGAGGTTCATCAACATCCTACGAAAACTCAAATATGAGAGTTTTCTAAATATGGCTATAACTCAACAAAAAATGAATGTGAAAAACAATTAAAATTATGTGTACAAAATGCACAACAGTAGTACAATCCACAATTAAAACGATCGATGGCCCACGAAAACATAAACTCAAGCGGTTTCCTAAATGCAGCTATAACTCAACAAAAAATGAAGGTTCACCAAATGCGATATAAACTACGCTTACAAAATGGACAACTACAGTCCAATCCACAATCGTAGTCACCAAAGGTGATCGATGGTTCACAAAAACTCCAACATGAGCAGTTTCCTAATTGTGGGTATAACTTAAGAAAAATGAAGGTTCGCAAAAGGTGATAGAAAATACGCGTGCAGAATGCACAACTAGAGTGTAATCCTTTATCATAGTCACTAAAGTTGATCGATTGGCAATGAAAACTCAAACACGAGCATTTTCCTAAATACAACTATAACTCAACAAGAAATGAAGGTTCATGAAAGGTGATTAAAAATATGCGTACATAATGCACAACTACACTACAATCCACAATTGTAGTCACCAAAGTTGATTGATGGCCCACAAAAACTCCAACAGGAGCGGTTTCCTAAGTGCAGCTATAACTCAACAAAAATGAGGGTTCGCAAAAGGCGATAAAAAATACATGTATAGAATGGACAACTACAATGGAATCCACAATCTTAGTCACTAAAGTTGTTCGATGGCCCACGAAAACTCAAACGCGAGCGGTTTCCTAAATGCGGCTATAACTCATTGAAAAATGAAGGTTCATGAAAGGTGATAGAAAATATGTTTACAGATTGGAAAACTAAAGTGCAATCCACAATCGTAGTCACCAAAGTTCATCGTTGGGAAACGAAAATTAAAAAATGAGCGGTTTCCTAAATGTAGCTATAACTCAACAAAAAATGAAGGTTTATGAAAGGTGATAGGAAATAGGTGTAAAGAATGGACAACTAAAGTGCAATCCACAATCGTAGTCACCAAGGTTGATCAATGGCCCACAAAAACTCAAACAGGAGCGGTTTCCTAAGTGCGGCTATAACTCTACAAAAAATGAAGGCTCACAAAAGGCGATAGAAAATAAGCGTATATAATAGACAACTCCAGTGCAACCCACAATCATAGTCACTAAAGTTGATCGATGGCCCACAAAAATTCAAACACGAGCAGTTTCCTAAATGCAGCTATAACACAAAAAAAAATGAAGGTTCATGAAAGGCGATAGAAAATACGTGTATAAAATGGACAACTACAGTGCCATCCACAATTGTAGTCACCAAAGTTCATCAATGGCCTGTGGAAACTCAAATATGAGTGATTTCCTAAATATGGCTATATGTCAACGAAAAATGGAGCTTTGCGAAAGGCGATAGAAAATACATGTATAGAATGGACAACTACAGTGCCATCCACAATTATAGTCACCAATGTTGATCGATGGCCCACAAAAACTCAAATATGAGCGGTTTTCTAAATGCGGCTATAACTCAACAAAAAATGAAGGTTCGCGAAACACCGTAGAAAATACGCATAGGGAATGGACAATTATAGTGCAATTGACAATCATAGTCACCAAAGATGATAAATGGCCGATGCAAACTTAAACACGAGCAGTTTTCTAAGTGCGGTTATAACTCAAAGAAAAATGAAGGTTCGCGAAAAGCGATAGAAAAAATGGATATAGAATATACAACTATAGTGTAATCCAAATCATAGTCACAAATGTTCATCAATGGCCCATGAGAACTCAAACATGAGCACCTTCGTAAATGCGGCTATAACCCAACAAAAAATGAAGATTCACCAAATGCAATAGAAAACACACATACAGAATGGACAACTACAGTGCAATCCGCAATCGAAGTAACCAAAGTTGATTGATCAGCCATGAAATCTCAAACATGAGTGGTTTCCTAATTGCGGCTATATCTCAACGAAAAATAAAGGTTCGCGAAAGATGATAGAAAACACGCATATAGAATGCACAACTACAGTGTACTCCACAATCGTACTCACCAAAGTTGATCGATGGTACACCAATCACAAGTGTTTTCCTAAATGCGGCTATAACAAAAAAAAAATGAAGATTTACGAAAGGCAATTAAAAATATGTGTACAAACCATACAACTATAGTACAATCCACAATTGTAGTCATCAAAGTTGATTGATGGCCCACAAAAATTGAAACAGGAGCAGTTTCCTAAATGCCTCTATAACTCAACAAAAGATGAAGGTACGCAAAATGTGAAAGAAAATGCACATTTATAATGCAAAACTACAGTCTAATCCGGAAGTGTAGTCACCAAAGTTGAATGATGGCCCACGAAATCTCAGACTCGAGTGGTTTCGTAAATGTAGCTATAACTCAACAAAAAACAAAGGTTCACGAAAGGCGATAGAAAACATGTGTATAGAATGGAAAACTACAGTGTAATTCACAATCATAGTCACCAAAGTTGATTTAATGCACACAAAAACTCAAAAACAAGCATTTTCCTAAATGCGGTTATAACTCCATGATAAATGAAGGTTTGCGGAAGGTGATAGAAAATTAGCGTTCGTAATGCACAACTAAAGTGAAATCCACAATCGTAGTCACCAAAGTTGAACGATGGTCCACGAAAACTCAAACATGACCAATTTTCTAAATGCGGCTATAACTAAAAAAAAAAAAAAGTTCGTGAAAGGCAATAGAAAATACGCGTACATAATGCACAACTATAGTGTATTCCACAAGTGTAGTTACCAAAGTTGATCGATGGCCCGCAAAAACTCAAACACCTTCTCCTCAATGTGGCTATAACTCAACAAAAATTGAAGGTTCGCAAAAGGAGATAGAAAATTATAATTCATAATGTATATCTACAGTGCAATCCACAACATAGTCGCCAAAGTTGATCGATCGCCCACGGAAACTCAAGCATGAGCAGTTTCCTGAATTCGGCTATAACTCAAACAAAAATGAAGGTTCATGAAGAAATTGAAAATACGCATATAGAATGGAGACTATAGTTCAATCCATAATTCTAGTCACCAAAGTTGATCAATGGCCCACGAAAAACTCAAACACGAATGTTTTCCTAAATGCAGCTATAACTAAAACACATATAAAGGTTCGTAAAAGACAATTAAAAATATGCGTACAAAATGGACAACTATACTACAATCCACAATTGTAGTCACCAAAGTTGATTTATGGCCCACTAAAACGCAAACAAAAGCATTTTACTAAACGCAGCTATAACTAAAAAAAATGAAGGTTCGCGAAAGGCGATTAAAAATATGTGTACAAAATACACAACTACAGTACAATCCACCATCGTATTCACAAAAGTTGATCGATGGGCCATGAAAACTCAAACACGAGAAGTTTCTTAAATGCAATAGAAAATACATATACAAAATGGACAACTACAATGCAATCCACAATCGTAGTCACCAAAGTTGATCAATGGCCAACAAAACCTCAAACATGAGCGGTTTCCTAAAGTCGATAGAAAATATGCGTATATAATGAACAACTATAGTGTAATCCAAAAGTGTAGTCACCAAAGTTAATGAATAGCCCACTAAAATTCAAACTTGAGTAGTTTCCTAAATGCGGCTATAACTCAATAAAAATGAAGGTTTGCGAAAGGCTATAGAAAATTCACATATAGAATGGAAAACTACAGTGCAATCCACAATCGAAGTCACCAAAATTGATCAGTGGCACACGAAAACCCAAACACGAGCGGTTTACAAGGTGCAGCTATAACTCAACGATTTATGAAGGTTTGGAAGAGGTGATAGAAAGTACACGTATAGAATGCACAACTACAGTGTAGTCTTAATGTGGTTATAACTCAACAAAAAATTAAGGTTCGCGAAAGACAATATAAAATTAGCATTCATAATGCACAACTACAATGCAATCCACAATCATAGTGACAAAATTTGATTAATGCAGTTTCCTTAATACAGCTATAACTCAACAAAAAATGAAGGTTCGTGATAGGCAATAGAAAATATGCTTACATAATGGAAAACTACAGTGAAATTGACAATCACAATCACCAATGTTGATAGATGGCCATCGAAAACTCAAACACGAGCGATTTCCTAAGTGCAGATTTAACTCAACGAATAATGAAGGTTCGCGAAAGGCAATAGAAAATACATGTACAAAATGGATATCAATAGTGCAATCCAGAATTGTAGTCAGCAAAGTTGATCGATGGCCCACAAAAACTCAACCAAGCAGTTTCCTAAGTGGGGGGCTATAACTCAATGAAAAATTAACGTTCATGAAAGGCGATAGAAACTACATGTATACAATGCACAACTACAGCGTAATCCACAATCATAGTCACCAAATTTGATCATGTCCCACGAAAACTCAAACACGAGCGTTTTCCTGAAGGCGGCTATAACTCAACAAAAGATGAGCGTTCGGGGTAAGTGATTAAAATGATGTGTACATAATGCAAAACTATAGTAAAATCTGCAATCGTAGTCAACGAAGTTGCTTGATGGCCCACAAAAACTCAAAAATGAGGAGTTTCTTAAATGCGGCTATTACTCAACAAAAAATTAAGGTTCACAAAAGGTGATAGAAAATTACATTCATAATGCACAATTATATTGTAATCCACAATCGTAGTCACCAAAGTTCATCGATGGCCCACAAAAACTCAAACAGGAACGGTTTCTTAAATGCGGCTATAACCAAAAAAAAATGAAGGTTCGTGGAAAGTGAGAGAAAATACACATATGCAATGCACAACTACAGTGTAATCCACAAGCGTAGCAACCAAAGTCAATTGATGGCCCAAGAAAACTCAAACTCAAGTAGTTTTCTAAATGCAGCTATAACTCAACAAAAATAATTTTCACAAAAGGCGATAGAAAATACAAGTAAAGAATGGACAACTACAGTGCAATCCACAATCGTAGTTACCAAAGTTGATCGATGGCCTACAAAAACTCAAACACGAGCGGTTTACTAAATGCTGCTATAACTCAACAAAAAAGGAAGGTTCATGAAAGGTGATAGAAAATACATGTATAGAATGCACAACTACAGTGTAATCCAGAAGCGTAGTCACCAAAGTTGATCGATGGCCCATGAAAACTCAAACATGAGTGTTTTCCTAAATGCCGCTATAATGCATAAAAAATAAAGGTTCATGAACATATGCATAAAGAATGCACAACTAAAGTACAATCCAAATTCGTAGTCACCAAAGTTGATCAATGCCCCACAAAAACTTGATAATGAGCGGTTTGCTAAATGCAGTTATAACTCAACGAAAAATGAAGGTTTGTGAAAGGTGATAGAAAATACGTGTTTAGAATGCTCAACTACAGTGTAATGCACAATTGTAGTCGCCAAAGTTGATTGATGGCCCACAAAAACTCAAACATGAGCGGTTTCCTAATTACGGCTATAACTCAACAAAAAAGGAAGGTTCGCGAAAGGTGATAGAAAATACGCAGATAGAATGCACAACTACAGTGTAATCGACAAGCGTACTCACCAAAGTTAAAGTTGATCGATGGCCCACAAAAACTCAAACATGATTGTTTTCCTTAATGCTGCTATAACTCAACAAAAAATGAAGGTTTGTGAATTGTGATTAAATATATGCATAAAGAATGCACAACTATAGTACAATCGACAATCGTAGTCACCAAAATTGATCGACAGCCCACAAAAACTCAAAAGTGAGCGGTTTCCTAAGTGCAGCTATAACTCAACGAAAAATGAAGGTTCGCGAAAGGTGATAGAAAATACTTGTTTAGAATGCACAACTACATTATAATCCACAATTGTAGTCACCGAAGTTTATTGATAATTAAAAAAAACTCAGACATGAGCGGTTTCGTAAATGCAGCTATAACTCAACGAAAAATTAAGGTTTTCAAAAAGAAATAAAAAATATGTGTATAAAATGCACAAATATAGTGTAATCCTCAATCGTAGTCATCAAAGTTGATTGATGGCCCACAAAAACGCAAACATGAGCGGTTTCCTAATTGAGGCTATAACTTAATAAAAAATGAAAGTTCGCAAAAGGAAATGGAAAATACGCTTATAGAATGCACAACAACAATGTAGTCCATAAGTGTAATCACCTAAGTTGATTGATCACCCACGAAAACTCAAACTCAAGCGGTTTCCTAATTACGGCTATAAATCAACAAAAAATGAAGGTTCACAAAAGCTGATAGAGAATACGCATACATAATGGACAAGTACAGTGTAATCCACAATTGTAGTCACCAAAGTTGATCGATGGCCCACAAAAACTTGAACACGAGTAGTTTTCGAAGTGCAGCTAGAACTCAACGAAAAATGAAGGTTCACGAAACTCAATAGAAAATACACAGATAGAATGAATAACTATAGTATAATCCACAAGTTTAGTCCTCAAAGTTGATCAATGGCCCATGAAAACTCAAACTCGAGCAGTTTCATAAATATGGCTATAATTCAACAAAAAATGAAGGTTCACAAAAGCCAATAGAAGATACAAGTACAAAATGCACAATACAGTGCAATACACAATCGTAGTCACCAAAGTTGATTTATGGCCGATGAAAACTCAAACATGGGTGGTTTCCTAAGTGTAGTTATAACTCAACGAAAAATGAAGGTTTACGAAAGTCGATAAAAAATACATGTATAGAATGCACAACTACAGTGTAATCCACAATCGTAGTTACCAAAGTTGAACGATAGCCTACAAAAACTCAAAAACAACCGGTTTCCTAAATGCGGCTATAACTTAAAAAAAAATGAATATTCACGAAAGCCGAGCAGAAACTACGCTGAGCAGAATGGCATAACTACGTGATACTGATAAGCAGTCACTGGGCTTGATCGATGGCCCACAAAAAATAAACCGCTGCTTGATATCTACGGCTATAATTCAACAAAAAATGAAGGTTCGCAAAAGTTGATAGAAAATACGCATACAAAATGGACAATTATAGTGCAATCCACAATTGTAGTCACCAAAATTGATCGATGCCCCACAAAAACTCAAACATGGGTGGTTTACTAAGTGCAGTTTTAATAACTCAATGAAAAATGAAGGTTCATGAAAGTTGATAAAAAATATGCGTATAGAATGCACAACTAGAATTATGGATTACGCTGTACTTGTCCATTATGTACGTGTATTTTCTATTGTCTTTTGCAAACCTTCATTGTTTGTTGAGTTATAACCACATTTAGGAAACTGCTCGTTTTTGAGTTTTTGTGGGTTTTCGATCAATTGTGGTGACTACGATTGTGCATTGCACTGTAGTTGAGAATTATATATGCATATTTTCTATCCCCTTTCAGGAACCTTCATTTTTTGTTGAGTTTTAGCCGCATTTAGGAAATCGCTCTTGTTTGACTTTTCGTGGGCCATCGATGAACTTTTGTGACTATGATTGTGGATTACACTATAGTTGTGCATTATATCTGCATATTTTCTATTGCCTTTCGCAAACCTTTTTTTTTTTTTTTGAGTTATAGGCACAATTAGGAAATTGTTCATGTTTGAGTTTTCGTGGGCCATCAATCAGCTTTGGTGACTACGATTGTTGATTACACTGTAGTTGTCAATTCTCTACGCATATTTTTTATGGCATTTCACGAACCTTCTTTTGTTGTTGAGTTATAGCTGCATTGAGGAAACCGCTCGTATTTGAGTTTTCGTGTGCCATTGATCAATGTTGGTGTCTATAATTGTGGATGGCACTGTAGTTGCCCATTCTATATGTGTATTTTGCTATCACCTTTTGTGAACCTTCTTTTCCGTTGAGTTATAACTGTTTTGAAGAAATAGCTCGTATTTGAGTTTTCATGGGCCATTGATCAACTTTGGTGACTATAATTGTGGATTGCACTATTGTTGTCTATTTTGTACTTGTATTTTCTATCGCCTTTCACGAACCTTCAATTTTTGTTGAGTTATAGCCACACTTAGGAAACCTCTCGTATTTGAGTTTTCGTGGGCCATCGATCAACCTTGGTGACTATAATTGTAGATGGCAATGTAGTTGTCCATTCTATACGCATATTTTCTATTGCCTTTTGTGAACCTTCATTATTCAGTGAATTATAGCCACATTTATGAAACCACCCGTATTTGAGTTTTCATGGGCAATCGATCAACTTTGGTTAATATGATTGTAGATGGCACGATAGTTGTCTATTCTATACGTGTATTTGCTATCACCTTTCGTGAACCTTCATTATTCATTGAGTTATAGCCACATTTAGGAAACCTCCCGTATTTGAGTTTTCGTGGGCCATCGACAACTTTGGTTACTATGATTGTGGACTGCACTGTAGTTGTTTATTATATACATGTATTTTCTATCACCTTTCGCGAACCTTCATTTTTTTTTGAGTTATAGCCGCACTTAGGAAACTGCTCGTGTTTGAGTTTTTGTTGGCCATCAATCAACTTTGGTAACTACCATTGTGGATTCGTAATTGTGCATTATGGATGCATATTTTTAATCGCTATTCACGAACATTTATTTTTTGTTGAATTATAGACACATTTAGGATAACACTTGTGTGTGAGTTTTCATGGGCCATCGAACATTAATTTTCTGTTAAGTTAATAGTCGCGTTTAGGAAAACGCTCATGTTTGAGTTTTTGTAGGCCATTAGTATTTCGTTACTACAATTGTGGATTTTACTATAGTTGTGCATTTTGTATGCATTTTTTTAGATGGATTTATTAAAACGCTCATATTTGAGTTTTCGTGGGAAATCAATCAACTTTGGTGACTATGATTGTGAATTACACTTTAGTAGTGCATTCTATATGCGTATTTTCTATTGCACTTTGCGAACCTTCATTTTTTCGTTGAGTTATAGCCGCACTTAGGAAACTGCTTGTGTTTGGGTTTTCGTGGGCCATCAATCAACTTTGGTGACTACAATTCTAGATTGTACTATAGTTGTGTGTTTTGTACACATATTTTTAATTGCCTTTCACGAAGATTCATTTTTGTGTTGAGTTATAGCCACATTTAGGATGAAGTATGGTGGCTACAATTGTGGATTACACTTTAATTGTTCATTCTCTACGCGTATTTTTTGTCGCGTTTCATGAACCTTCATTTTTCGTTGAGTTATAGCTGGCCATAGGAAACCACTCGTGTTTGAGTTATCGGGGGCCATCGATCAACTTTAGTGACTACGACTGTGGATTGCACTGTAGTTGTGCATTATGAACGCTAATTTTCTATCACCTTTCACGAACCTTCATTATTTTTTGAGTTATAGCTGCATTTAGCATACCGCTTGTGTTTGAGAATGTTTAGACCATCGATCAACTTTGGTGACTACACTTGTGGATTACACTATAGTTGTGCATTCTATGTGCATATTTTCTACCACCTTTTGCGAACCTTCACTTTTTGATGAGTTATAGCTGCATTTAGGAAAATTGCCATTGTTTTTGCTTTCGTGGGCCATCAATGAACTTTGGTGACTACAATTGTGGATTTTACTTTGTTTTGCATTTTGTACGCATATTTTTAATCCACTTTCACGAACCTTCATTTTTTGTTGAGTTAAAGACGTATTTAGGAAAATGCTCCTATTTCAGTTTTCATGGGCATCGATCAACTTTGGTGACTATGATTGTGCATTACACTATAGTTTTCATTCTATACGTCTATTTTCTATTGCTTTTCATGAACTTTCATTTTTCGATGAGTTATAGCCGGCCATAAGAAACCGCTCGTGTTTGAGTTATCGTGGGCCATCGATCAACTTAGTGACTATGATTGTGGATTGCACTGTAGTTGTGCATTATGAACGCTAATTTTCTATCACCTTTCATGAACCTTCATTATTTGTTGAGTTATAGCCGCATTTAGCATACCACTTGTGTTTGAGATTTTTGAGACCATCGATCAACTTTGGTGACTACACTTGCGGATTACACTATAGTTGTGCATTCTATGCGCATAGTTTCTATCACCTTTCACGAACCTTCAATTTTTGATGAGTTATAGCTGCATTCTGGAAAATTGCCATTGTTTTTGCTTTCGTGGGCCATCAATGAACTTTGGTGACTACAATTGTGGATTTTACTTTGTTTTGCATTTTGTACGCATATTTTTAATCCACTTTCATGAACCTTCATTTTTTGTTGAGTTAAAGACGTATTTAGGAAAATTCTCCTATTTCAGTTTTCATGGGCATCAATCAACTTTGGTGACTATGATTGTGCATTACACTATAGTTTTTCATTCTATACGTCTATTTTCTATTGCCTTTCATTAACTTTCATTTTTCGATGAGTTATAGCTGCACTTAGGAAACTGATCGTGTTTGAGTTTTGGTGGGCCATCGATCAACTTTGGTGACTACGATTGTGGATTGCACTATAGTTCTCCTTTTTGTACATGTATTTTCTATCGCCTTTGATGAACCTTCATTTTTTGTTGAGTTATAGCTGTATTTAGGAAATCGCTCGTGTTTGAGTTTTCATGGGCCATCGAATAACTTTGGTGACTATGATTGTCGATGAAACTGTAGTTGTGCATTCTATACATGAATTTCTATCGACTTTTGTGAACCTTTATTTTTTGTTGAGTTATAACTACATTTGGGAAACCACTCATGTTTGAGTTTTTGTGGGGTATTATTAAACTCTGGTGACTACAATTGTGGATTTTATTGTAGTTGTGCCTGTGTTTGAGTTTTCCTTGGCCATCAGTCAAATATGGTGACTACGATTGTGGATTACACTATAGTTGTGCATTCTATATGTGTATTTTCTATTGCCTTTCACGAACCTTCATTTTTTGTTGACTTATAGTTGCACTTAGGAAACCGCTTGTGTTTGAGTTTTTATTTGCCATCAATCAACTTTGGTGACTACGATTGTGGATTGCACTATAGTTTTACATATTGTACGTATATTTTCTATCACCTTTCGCGAACCTTCATTTTTTTTTAGTTATAGCTGCATTTAGGAAACCGCTCATGTTTGAATTTTTCTGGGCCATGAATCAACTTTAGTGACTACAATTGTGGATTACACTCTAGTTGTGCATTCTGTACACGTATATTCTATCGCCTTTAGTGAACCTTCATTTTTCGTTGATTTCAGTTTTTGTGGGCCATCGATCAACTATGGTGATTACTATTCTAGATTGCAATATAGTTTTCCATTCTGTACAGATATTTTTTTTGCCTTTTGCGAACCCTCATTTTTTGTTGAATTGTAGCCGTAGTTAGGAAGCCAGTCGATTTTGAGTTTTTGTGAATTTTATACTTGTATTTTCTATAACCTTTCACGAACCTTCATTTTTTGTTGAGTTATAGCCACATTTAGGAAACCACTCATGTATGAGTTTTTGTGGGCTCTCGGTTAACTTTGGTGAGTATGATTGTGGATTGTATTGTAGTTGTGCATTTTGTAAGCATATTTTGAATTGCCTTTTACGAACCTTCATTTTTTGTTGAGTTATAGCCGCATTAAGGAAAACGCTCGTGTTTGCATTTTCCTGGGCCATCGATCAACTTTGGCAACAACAATTGTGCATTGCATTGTTGTAGTATTCCATTTTTTATGTGCATTTGCTATTGCCTTTTCTTGATTCTTCATTTTTTGTTGAGTTATAGCCGTATTTATGAAACCACTCGACTTTGAGTTTTTGTGAGTCATCGATCAATTTTGGTGACTATGCTTGTGGATTACACTATAGTTGTGCATTCTATACGCGTATTTTCTATCGCCTTTCGCGAACCTTCATTTTTTTCTAAGTTATAGCCACAACTACAACACGAAAGGCCATCGATTAAGGAAACCCCTCGTGTTTGAGTTTTCATGGGCCATCGATCAAATTTGGTGAGTATGATTGTGGATTATATTTTAGTTGTCCATTATGTATGCGTATTTTCTATTGCCTTTTGTGAACATTCATTTTTCGTTGAGTTATACCCGCATTTAGGAAACCGCTCGTGTTTGAGTTTTCATGGGCCATCGATCAACTTTGGTGACTACGCTTGTGGATTACACTGTAGTTGTGCATTCTATACACATATTTTCTTTTTCCTTTCACGAAGCTTCATTTTTTATTGAGTTATGCCATACTTGAGAATCCGCTCGTGTTTGAGTTTTTTTGGGCCATCGATCCACTTTGGTGACTACGATTGTTGATTGCACTGTAGTTGTCCATTTTGTACGCAATTTTTTTTTTCCTTTCGCGAAACTTCTTCTTTTTAGTGAAAAATTAGGTTTTGGAAAAGAAAATGATATGGGTGTACTAAGAATGATTCGATTTTTGAGGGGTTCTTGCATGTTGGTGAAAAAATAATTTTTCAGAAAAAAGTATGATATGGGTCTACTCAAAATGACATTCTCTGGAAAACCCATTTCTTATATTTTTCCATATAAAGATTCAAAAAATTTACTTGTGTTACCTCTACTACTTCTACGTTTCAAAAAAATCTATCTTTTTCAAAAATAACTGTTTTTTTTCAAAACGGACGATCCGGGTTTGTTTAGTAGCATACACCTAGAAAGTTATACTTAGCTTTTCCAAAAAATATTTCTTTCAGATTCTATTTTTGAGGGCCTTTATTGTTGAAAATTAGTTTTTCGAAAATACATCCGGGTCTACTCGTAATGACAACAAAACCTATTTCTTTATCATAAAAAGATTCAAAAATTTGCTCTGTTACTCTCTGATCGCTTCTACTTTTCAAAAAATGTATCTTTTTCACAAGAAAACTTATTTTTTAAAACCAAGATTTAAATTGCTGGAACACATGAGAACTTATAAAACCTATTTTTATTTTGCAAAATTGTGTATTACCACGACCTTCATTTTTTTGTCTAACAGGTTTCATTTAGAATTGGCTACTTGAGTTTCTGTAATACGTCCAACTTGGTAACATCGATTGCATTGTAGTAGTTGTGAATTCTATACACATACTTTCTATTGCCATTCGTGAACCTTCATTTTTCGTTGAGTTGAAGCCGTAGTTAGGAAACCACTCATGTTTGAATTTTTGTGGGACATTAATCAACTTTGGTGACTAAAATTGTGGATTGTACTATAGTTGTGCATTTTGTACGCATATTTTTAATCGCCTATCACAAACCTTCATTTTTTGTTGAGTTATAACAACATTTAATAAAATGCTCGTGTTTGAGTTTTCCCGGGCCATTGATCAACTTTGGTGACTACGATTGTGGATTATACTATAGTTGTGAATTCTAAACACTTATTTTCTATCCTATTTTATGAACTATCATTTTTTGTTAAGTTATAGCCACATTTAGGAAACCACTCGTGTTTGAGTTTTTCTTGGGCCATCAATCAACTTTGGTGACTACGATTGTGGATTGCATTGTAGTTGTCGCTTATGTGCGTGTATTTTCTATTGCCTTTCGTGAACCTTCCTTTTTTATTGAGTTATAGCTGCATTTAGGAAATTACTCTAATTTAAGATTTTGTGGGCTATCAATCAAATTTGGTGACTACAATTATGGTTTGAACTGTAGTCGTGAATTTTATATGCATACTTTCTATCTGCTTTCGTGAACCTTCAATTTTTTTTATGTTATAGCCGTATTTATGAAACTGCTCATGTTTGAGTTTTTATGGGCCATCGACCAACTTTGGTGACTACGATTGTGGATTACACTGTAGTTGTGCATTCTATACACATATTTTCTATCACCTTTCATGCACCTTCAGTTTTTGTTGATGAAGTTTGATCGATGGCCCATGAAAACTCAAACACAATCATTTCCCTAAAATAACTCAACAAAAAATAAAAGTTCACGAAATGTGATAGGAAATTCGCGGATAGAATGCATAAGCGTAGTCACCAACGTTGATTGATGGCCCATAGAAACCTAAACTCAAGTGGTTTCCTAAATGCAGCTATAACTCAACAAAAAATGAAGGTTTCAGAAAATCGATAGAAAATACATGTAGAGAATGGACAATTACAGTGCAATCCACAATTGAGTCACCAAAGTTGATCGATGGACCATGAAATCTCAAACATAAGCAGTTTCCTAAGTGCAACTTTAACTCAAGGAAAAATGAAGGTTCACGAAAAGTGAAAGAAAATACGCGTATAGAATTCACAACTATAGTGTAATACACACTCGTGGTCACCATAGGTGATCAAAGTTTATCGATGGATTATGAAAACTCAAACACGACCGGTTTCCTAGGTGCAGCTATTACTCAACGAAAAGCTAAGGTCCATAAAAGGTAATAGAACATAAACTTATTGAATGCACAACTACAGTCTAATCCACAATCATAGTCACCAAAGTTGATCGATGGTGCATGAAAACTTGAACACGAGTATTTTCCAAAATGTGGCTATAACTCAACAAAAATTGAAGGTTCCTAAAAGGCAATCAAAAATATGCACACAAAATGCACAACTATAATACAATCCACAATCGTAGTCACCAAAGTTGATTGATGGCCCACAAAAGCTCTAACATGAGCGGTTTCCTAAATGCTGCTATAACTCAACAAAACATGAAGGTTCATGAAATGCAATATAAAATATGCTATAGAATGCACAACTACAGTGTAATTTACAAGTGGTCACCAAAGTTGATCGATGTCCCACAAAAACTCAAACTCAAGCGGTTTCCTAAGTGCGTCCATAACTCAACAAAAAATGAAGGTTCGTGAAATGCGATAGAAAATACAAGTATAATGCACAATTACAGTGTAGTCACCAAAGTTGATCGATGTCCCACGAAAGGTCAAACTCGATCGGTTTCCTAAATGTGGCTATAACTCAACAAAAATTGATGGATCACGAAAGGTAGAAAATAAGCGTACAAAATGGACAACTACAGTGCAATGCACAATCGTAGTGATCAAAGTTGATTGATGACCCACGAAAACCCAACCAAGACTAGTTTCCTAACTGCGGTTATAACTAAATGAAAAATGAAGGTTCATGAAAGCCAATTAAAAATATGTGTACAAAATGCACAACTACAGTAAAATCCACAATTGTAGTCACTAGAGATTAATAATGGCCCACAAAAACTCAAACAGAAGAGACACATAGAGAATCAACAACTACACTGCAATCCACAATCATAGTCAACAAAGTTGATTGATGGCCGACGAAAATTGAATAGAAAATACACGTATAGAATGTAAAACTACAGTGTAATTATAGTCACGAAAGTTGATCGATGGCCCACAAAAACTCAAACACAAGTGTTTTCCTAAATGCGGCTATAACTGAACAAAAAATGAAGGTTATTGAAAGGCGATTAAAAATATGTGTATAGAATGCACAATTACAGTATAATCCAATATCGAAGTCACCAAAGTTAATAGATGGCCCACGAAAAAATCAAATTCGAGCGGTTTCCTAAATGCGGCTATAACTCAACGAAAACATGAAGGTTCACGAAAGCTTATAGAAAATATGCATACATAATGGACAATTAACGTGCAATCCACACTTGTAGTCAACAAAGTTGCTCAATGGCCCATGAAAACTCAAAAATGAGCGGTATCCTAAGCACAGCTATAAATCAAAGAAAAATGAAAGTTCACGAAAAGTGATAGAAAATACGAGTATAGAATGCACAACTATAGTGTAATCCATAGTTGTATTCACCAAAGTTGATCAAACTCAAACATGAGCGTTTTCCTATTTGTGGCTATAAACTCAACAAAAAATGAATCTAAAATTAAAAATATGGGTCTTAGAGGTGCTGGTGTGCTGAAGAGATTCAAATCGTCTATTTTTTGAATAAATAAGTAGTTTTTGAAAAAGATAGATTTTTTTGAAAATTAGAAGCAGTAGAGGTAATCGATCCAAAACTTTTTAAATCTTTTGTTTAAAAATCTGAGAAATGGGTTTTTTAGAAAATGACATTTTGAGTAGATCCACAATCATAGCCACCAAATTTTATCGAGGGCCTACAAAAACTCAAACACAAGCAGTTTCCTAAGTGCGGTACAACTCAAACAAAATGAAGGTTTGTGAAAGGTGATAGAAAATAGCATATAGAATGCACAACTACAGTGTAATCCACAAGCTTAGTCACTGAAGTTGATTGATGGCCCATGAAAACTCAAAGCAGAGCAGTTTCCTAAATGAGGGTATAATTCAAACAAAAATTGAATGTTCGTGAAAGGCGATAGAAAATACACATAGAGAATGGACAACTATAGTACAATCCACTATTTTAGTCACCAAAGTTGATCGATGCCCCACGAAAACTCAAACACGAGTGGTTTCCTAAATACGGCTTATAACTTAGCAAAAAATGAAGGTTCACAAAAGGAGATCGAAAATACGTGTATAGAATGCATAACTACAATGTAATCCACAAGTGTAGTCACGAAAGTTGATCGATGGCCCAAAAAAACTCAAAGTCGAGCGGTTTCCTAAATGCGGCTATAACTCAACAAAAAAACAAGGTTTTGTGAAAGCCAATAGAAAATACAAGTAGAAAGTTGACAACTATAGTGAAATCCACAATTGTAGTCACCAAAGTTGATTGATGGGCCACGAAAACTCAAACACGAGTAGTTTCCTATTCCAGTTATAACTCAACGAAAAATGAAGGTTCGTGAAATTCGATAGAATATATGCGTATAGAATACACAACTATAGTGTAATCCACAATCGTAGTCACCAAAGTTGATCAATGGCCCACAAAACCAAACACAAACGCTTTCCTAAATGCAGCTATAACTCAAAAAAAAAATGAAGGTTCATGAAAGAAGGACCAAAATATGCATACAAATGCACAACTATAGTGCAATCCATAACTGTAGTCACCAAAGCATCATGATACAAAAATCTATACATGAGCAGTTTCCTTAAATGTGGCTATAACAAAGAAGGTCACGAAGTACAGAAAATATGCGTATAAAATTCACAACGATAGTCACCAAAGTTGATTGATGGCCCACAAAAACTTAAACATGAGCGGTTTCCTAAATACAGCTATAAGTAAACAAAAAAAAAGTTTCATAAAAGGCATTAGAAAATAGGCGTATGGAATGCACAACTATAGTGTAATCCACAAGTGTAGTCACTAAAGTTGATCGATGGTCTACAAAAGCTCTAAATCGAGCGGTTTCCTAAATGTAGCTATAACTCAACAAAAAAGTAACGTTCGCGAAAGGTGATAGAAAATACAAGTACAAAATGGACAACTATAATGCAATCCACAATCGTAGTCACCAAAAATTGATCAATGGACCACGAAAACTCAAACACGAGCGCTTTCCTAAGTGAAACTATATCTCAACGAAAAATTAAGGTTTGTGAAAGGTGATGGAAAATACATGTACAGAATGGACAACTACAGTGCAATCCACAATCATAGTCACCAAAGTTGATTGATGGCCAATGAAAGGAAAGCGAGCGTCAAATGCATGGCACCACAAAAAAATGAAGGTTCGTGAAAGGCATAAGAAAATAAAGGTCACAATGCACAACTGTGCAATCCACAATCAGAGCTCAAAATTGATCGATGGCTGACTAAAAGTCAAACACGAGCGCTTCCCTAATGCGGCTATAACTTTTAAAAATGAAAGCATTAAAAGGCAATAGAAAAATAGGTGTACAAATGGACAATTGCATAAGGTAACCGGAAAATCAGAAGTTACCAAAGTTGATCAACAGCCCAATAAAACCTGTAACCCCATGCTTCCAGAAATGCGGCTTACCTAAAAAAATGAAGTCTACCAAAGAAAGTGAAAATTTGCACAAATGCACAATCACAGATAACCGGCTAATCGTAATCACCAAAGTTAATCACGGCCGACAAAACTCAAACATGAGCCGTTTCCTAAATGCGGTTATAACTTGACAAAAAAGGAAGGTTCACAAAAGGCGATAGAAAATACGTGTATAAAATTTACAACTACAGTACAATCCACAACTGTACTCACCAAAGTTGATCGATGGGCCATGAAAACTCAAACATGAGTGTTTTCCTAAATCGCGCTATTACTCAACAAAAAATGAATTTCATGAAATGTGATTAAAAATATGCATAAAGAATGCACAACTACAGTACAATCCTTAATCGTAGTCACCAAAGTTGATCGATGGCCCACAAAAACTAAAACATTAGTGGTTTCCTAATAGCGGCGATAACGCAACAAAAGATGAAGGTTCGCGAAAGGTGATAGAAAATATGTGTATAGAAAGCACAACTATAATATAATTCACATATTTAGTCACCAAAGTTGATCGATGGCCCACAAAAACTCAAACTCAAGCGGTTTCCTAAATGCGGCTATAACTAAACAAAAAATGAAAGTTCATGAAATGAAATTACAAACATGCATACAAAATGCACAACTATAATACTACAATCTACAATCGTAGTCACCAAAGTTCATCGATGGCCCATGAAAACTCAAACACCAGCAGTTTCCTAAATGCAGCTATAACTGAAAAAAAAACAAAGGTTTGAGAAATGCGATAGAAATTACAAGTATAATGCACAACTATAGTGTAATCCACAATTGTAATCACCAAAGTTGATAAATGGCCCACGAAAACTCAAACACGAGCGGTTTCCTAAGTGTGGCTATATCTAAGCAAAAAAGTAAGGTTCGCAAAAGGCGATAGAAAATACGCTTATAGAATGCACATTTCCAATGTAATCCGCAATTGTATTCACTAAAGTTGATTAATGGCCCATGAAAATTCAAACACGAGTTTTTTTTCTAAATACCACTAGAACTCAACAAAATATGAAGGTTCGCGAAAGGGTATAGAAAATACGCATATAGAATGCACAACTACAGTGTAATACAAAAGCGTACTCACCAAACTGTCACGAAAGTTAATCAATAGCCCACAAAAACTCAAACACGAGCGGTTTCGTTAGTACGGCGATAACTCAACGAAAAATGAATGTTCACGAAAGGTGATAGAAAATACATGTAAAGAATGCACAACTACAATGTAATCCACAAGTGTAGTCACCAAAGTTGATCAATGGCCCACACAAACTCAAACACAAGTGGTTTCCTAAATGCGGCTATAACTCAAAAAAAATGAAGGTTTTTGAAAGGCGATAAAAAAATAGCTTTCATAATATGCACAACTACAGTGCAATCCACAATCGTAGTGACCAAAGTTGATCGATGGCCCATGAAAACTCAAACACAAGTGGTTTCCTCAATGCAGCTATAACTCAACGAAAAATGAAGGTTCGTGAAAGGTGATAGAAAATACGTGCACAGATTAGACAACTACAGTGCAATCCACAATCGTAGTGACCAAAGTTCATCGATGGCCCACGAAAACTGAAACACGATTGGTTTCCTAAATGCGGCTATAACTCAACAAAAAATGAAAGTTCAAGAAAGGCGATGGAAAATACGTGACATAATAGACAACTATAGTGTAATATATAATCGTAGTCACCAAAGCTCATCAATGGCCCATGAAAACTCAAACACAAGTGGTTTAATAAGTGCAGCTATAACTGAACAAAAATTGAAGGTTGATGAAAAGTGATAGAAAATACACATATAGAATGCACAACTATAGTGTAATCCACAGGCGTAGTCACCAAAGTTGATCGATGGCCCACGAAAACTCAAACTCGAGCAATTTCTTAAATGGAGCTATAACTCAACAAGAAATGAAGGTTCACAAAAGGCGATAGTAAATAAACATAGATAATGAACAACTACAATGCAATCCACAATCGTAGTCACCAAAGTTGATTTCACCCATGAAAACTCAAACACAAGCTGTTTCCTAAGCAAAGCTATATAACTTAACAAAAAATGAAGATTTACAAAAGGCGATAGAAAATACGCGTATAGAATGCTCAACTACACTGTAATCCACAATCGTAGTGACCAAAGCTAATCGATGACCCACGAAAACTCAAACACAAGCATTTTTCTAAATGCGGCGATAACTCAACAAAAAATGAAGGTTCGTCAAAGTTGATTAAAAATATGCATACAAAATGCAAAACTATAGTACAATCCACAATTGAAGTCACCAAAGTTGATTGATGCCAAAAAAAAACTCAAACATGAGCGATGTAATCTATAATAGTAGTGACCAAAGTTGATGGATAGCCCACAAAAACTCAAACACGAGTGGTTTCTTAAATATGGCTATAACTCAACAAAAACTGAAAGTTTGTGAAAAACGATTCAAAATATATGTACAGAATGCAAAACTACACTACAATCCACAATCGTAGTAACCAAAGTCGATCAAGCCCACAAAAACTCAAACATGAGTTGTTTCTTAAATGCGGTTATAACTCAACAAAATATGAAGGTTTGCAAAAGGCGATAGAATATACATGTATAGAATGTACAACTACAATGTAATCCACAATCGTTGTGACTGAAGTGGTTTCACAAATGTGGCTATAACTCAACAAAAAATAAAGTTTCGTGAAAGGTGATAGAAAAGAAATGTACAAAATGGACAACTACAGTGCAATCGACAATCGTAGTCAGCAAAGTTGATCGATGGCCCACGAAAACTCCAACATGAGCTCTTTCTCTAAAAAACCCATTTCTCAGATTTTTCATTAAAATATTCAAAAAAATTGTTTTTGTTACCTCTATTGCTTCTACTTTGCAAATAAAATCTATCTTTTTAAGAACAACTTGTTTTTTCTAAAAACGAACGATATGAATCTGTTCAACGAACGAGCACCTATAAAACCCATATTTTTTATTTTCCCAACAAAAATTGTTTCATAGATTCTATTTTTTAGGGGATTTTGTATGTTGGTGAAAAAATAGTTTTTAAAAAAAAGATGATCTGGGTCTACTAAGAATGGCATTCTCTAGAAAATCCATTTCTCAGATTTTTCATAAAAAGATTAAAAAAAATTACCTCTCTTACCTCTACTGCTTCTACTTTTAAAAAAAACTATCTTTTTGAAAAACAACTTATTTTTCAAAAACATGGATGATCTGGGTTTCTTTAGCTCTAAGCATCTATAAAATCCACATTTTCAATTTTTCCAAAAAAAAATTGTTTCGTAGATTCTATTTTTGAGGGGTTCTTGCATGTTGGTGAAAAATTAGTTTTTCAAAAAAAGGACGATCTGGGTTTACTCAAAATGACATTTTCTACAAATCCCATTTCTCAGATTTTTTTTAAAAAGATTCAAAAAATTTGCCTCTGTTACCTCTACTGCTTCTACTTTTTTTAAAAATATATCTTTTTCAAGAATAACTTATTTTTTCAAAAAACGTACGATTTGGGTCTCTTTACTACACGAGCACTAATAAAAACCATATTTCAATTTTCCCAAACAAAATTGTCTCGTAGATTCTATTTTTGAGTGGTTCTTGCATCTTGTTAAAAAAATAGTTTTCCGAAAAAGATGATTTGGGTCTACTCAGAACGACATCCTCTAGAAAACCCATTTCTCAGACTTTTCATATAAAGATTCAAAAAACTGCGTCTGTTACGTCCACTACCATTTTTCAAAAAAATCTATCTTTTTCAAGAACAACTTATTTTTTCAAAAAGCCGACAATCTGGGTCTCTTGAGCACACGAGTACCTATAAAACCCATATTTTCAATTTTCCCAAAAAACATTTGTTTCATAGATTCTATTTTTGAGGGGTTTTTGCATGTTGGTAAAATATTAGTTTTTTGAAAAAAGGACAATCTAGGTTTACTCATAATGACATTCTCTACAAAACCCATATATCCCATTTTTCATAAAAAGATTAAAAAAACTTGCCTCTGTTACCTCTACTACTTCTACTTTCCAAAAAAATCTCTTTTTCAAGAAGTTATTTTTTCAGAAAACGGACAATCTGGATTTGTTTAGCACATGAACACCTAGAAAACCCATATATTCAATTTTCTGAAAAAAAAAGTTTCGTACATTCTATTTTTGAGGGATTTTTGCATGTTGGTGAAAAATTAGTTTTTCAAAATAAGGATAATCTAGGTCTACTCAGAATGAAATTCTCTAAAAAACCCATTTCTTAGATATTTCATAAAAATATTCAAAATATTTGCCTCTGTTACCTCTACTCTTACTTTTCAAAAAAATCTGTCTTTTTCAAAAACAACATATTTTTTCAAAAAATAGACGATCTTAATCTCTTTACCACACTAGCACCTATAAAACCCATATTTTCGATTTTCCCAAAAAAAATTGTTTCATAGATTATATTTTGGAGGGGTTTTTGCATGTTGGTGAAATATTTATTTTTTGAAAAAAGGAAAATCTGGGTCTACTTAGATAATTTTTTGTTTAGTTATATCCGCATTTAGGAAAACACTCATGTTTGAGTTGTCGTGGGCTATCGATCAACTTTGGTGACTATGATTGTGTATTACACTGTACTTGTGCATTATATACGTGTATTTTCTATCGCTTTTCACGAACTTTCATTTTTCATTGAGTTATAGCTACACCTAGGAAACCGCTCGTGTTGTAAAGAGACACAGATTGTCTGTTTTTTGAGAAAATTAGTTCTTGAAAATGATTTTTTTGAAAAGTAGAAGCAATAGAGGTAACAAAGGAAATTTTTTTGAATCTTTTTATGAAAAATGGGAAAAATGTGTTTAATAGAGAATGTCATTCTGAGTACACCCAGATCATCCTCTTTTCGAAAATCTAATATTTCACCAACATGCAAGAACCCCTCAAAAATAGAATCTACGAAACAATTTTTTTGGGGCAAATAAAAAATATGGGTTTTATAGGTACTCATGTGCTCAAGACCCAAATCATTCAGTTTTTGAAAAAATAAGTTGTTTTTGAAAAAGATAGATTTTTTTTTAAAGTAGAAGCAATGGAGGTAACAGAGGCAAATTTTTTGAATCTTTTTATGAAAAATCCAAGAAATGGGTTTTGTAGAGAATATCGTTCTGAATAGATCTGGATAATCCTTTTTTGAAAAACTATTTTTTCACAAAAATGCAAGAACCCCTCAAAAATGTATTCACGTAAACATTTTTTTTTGCAAAATCAAAAATATGGGTTTTATATAGTGCTGCATCAAGAGATTAAGATTGCCTATTTTTGAAAAATAAGTTATTTTTTAAAAAGAGATTCTTTTGAAAAGTAGAAGTAGTAGCGGTAACAAAGGAAAATTTTTTGAATCTTTTTATGAAATAAAAAATAGGGGTTCTTGCATGTTGGTGAAAAATTAGTTTTTGAATCTTTTTATGAAAATCCTAAGAAATGGGTTTTGTAGAGAATGTCATTCTGAGTAGACACAGATCGTCCATTTTTTGAAAATATAAGTTGTTCTAGAAAAAGATAGACTTTTTTGAAAAGTAGAGAATGTCGTTTTGAGAAGACCCAGATCATCCTTTCTTCGTAAAATTATATTTTCACCAACATGTAAGAACCCATCAAAAATAGAATCTACGAAATAAATTTTTTTGGGAAAATAAAAAATTATGGGTTTTATGTGCCCGTGTGCTAAAGATACCCAGATCGTCCGGTTTTTGAAAAAAATAGTTCTTTAAAAAGATAGATTTTTTGAAAGGTAGAAGCAGTAGAGGTAAGTAACAGAGACAATTTTTTTGAATCATCTTATAAAAAATATGAGAAATGGGTTTTGTAGAGAATGTCGTTCTGAGTAGACCTAGATCATCCTATTTTTGAAAAACTAATTTTTCACCAACATGCAAGAACCCCTCAAAAAAAGAATCTACGAAACTATTTTTTTTGCAAAATAAAAAAATATGGCTTTTATAGGTGTTTGTGTGCTAAAGAGGACCAAATCGTTCGTTTTTTGAAAAAGATATATTTTTTTGAAAAGTAGAAGCAGTAGAGGTAACAGAGGCAAATTTTTTGAATCTTTTTATGAAAAATGGGATAAATAGGTTCTATAGAGAATTTCATTCTAAGTACACCCAGATCGTCCTTTTTTCAAAAAACTAATATTTCACCAACATGCAAGAACCTCTAAAATAGAATCTATGAAACGATTTTTTCTAGGAAAATTGAAAATATGGGTTTTATAGGTACTCATGTTCTCAAAAGACCTAAATCGTCCAACTTTTGAGAAAATAAGTTGTTCTTGAAAAAGATAGATTTTTTTGAAAAGTGGAAGCAATGGATGTAACAGAGGCAAATTTTATGAATCTTTTTATATGAGAAATAGAATTTTTAGAGATTGTCATTCTGAGTACCCAGATTGTCCTTCTTTCAAAAAACTAATTTTCAACAACATGCAAGAACCCTTCAAAAATAGAATCTATGAAACATTTTTTTTTGTGAAAATCGAAATATTTTTTTTATAGGTGCTTGTGTGCTAAAAAGATTGAGATCGTCCATTTTTTAAAAAAATAAGTTACTCTTGAAAAAAGATCAATTTTTTTGAAAAGTAGCAGTAGAGGTAAATTTTTTGAATCTTTTTATGAAAAATATAGGAAATGTGTTTTGTAGAGAATGTTGTGCTAAGTAGACCTAGATCGTCCCTTTTTTGCAAAACTAATTTTTCACCAACATGCAAAAAACCCCTCAAAAATAGAATCTATGAATTTTTTTTTTTTGGGAAAGTAAAATATATGTGTTTTATAGGTGCTCAAGTGCAATAGAGACCGAAATTGTCTGTTTTTTTGAAAAAATAAATATTTTTTTGAAAAGTCGAAGGAGTAGAGGTAACAGAGGCAAGTTTTTTGAATCTTTTTATTATAAATATGAGAAATGGGTTTTGTAGAGAATGTCGTTTTGAATGGACCTAGGGCGTCCTTTTCTCAAAAAACTAATTTTTTACCAACATTCAAGAACCCCTCAAAAATAGAATCTACGAAACAATTTATTTTGGGAAAATAAAAAAATATGGGTTTTATAGGTGCTCGAGAGCTAAAGAAACCCAGATTGTCCGTTTTTTGAAAAAATAAGTTGTTCTTCAAAAAGATAGATTTTTTTAAAAAGTACAAGTAGTAGAGGTAATAAAGACAATTTTCCTAAATGCGGCTATAACTCAACAAATAATGAAGGTTCGTGAAAGGCGATTCGAAATATGCTTACAGAATGCACAACTACAGTACAATCCATAATCATAGTCGCCAAAGTTGATCGATGGCCCATAAAAACTGAAACATGAGCGGTTTCCTAAATGTGGCTATAACTCAATAAAAAATGAAGGTTCATGAAAGGTTATAGAAAATACGAGTACAAAATTCACAACTATAGTGTAATCCACAAGTGTAGTCAGCAAAGTTGATCGATGGCCCATGAAAACAAAAACTTGAGCAGTTTCCTAAATTCAGCTATAACTCAACAAAAACTAAAGGTTCACGAAAGGCGATAGAAAATACACATAAATAATGGACAACTACGGTGCAATCTACTATTGCAGTCACCAAAGTTGATTGATGGCCCATGAAAGCTCAAATATTAGGGTTTCATAAATGCAACTATAACTCAACAAAAAATGAAGGTTCATGAAAGGTGACAGAAAATTAAAGTATAGAATGCACAACTAAAGTGAAATCCACAATCGTAATCACCAAGGTTGATCAAAGGCCCAAAAAAACTCAAACACGACTAGTTTCCTAAGTGTGTCTATAACTTAAGGAAAAATGAAGGCTCGTGAAAGGCAATAGAAAATATGCATATAGAATGCACAACTACAGTGTAATCCACAATCGTATTCACCAAAGTTGATTGATGGCCCATGAAAACTCAAACACAAGCATTTTCCTAAATGCGGCTAAAAACTCAACAAAAAATGAAGGTTCGTGAAAGGCGATTAAAAATATGCGTACAAAATGTACAACTATAGTACAATACATAATCGTAGTCACCAAAGTTGATTGATGGCCGTCAAAAGCTCAAACTGGAAGGGTTTCCTAAATGAAGGTTCGCGAAAGGCAATAGGAAATACGCGTATAGAATGCACAACTACAGTATAATGCACAAGTGTAGTCACAAAAGTGTATCAATAGCCCACAAAAACTCAAACTCGAGTAGTTTCCTAAATGTGGTTAAAACCCAACAAAAAATGAAGGTTCGTGAAAGGAGATAGAAAATATGGGTACATAATGGAAAACTACTATGCAATCCATAATTGTAGTCACTAAACATGATCGATGCCGAAAGAAATCTCAAACACGAGCAGTTTCCTAAGTACGGCCATAACTCAATGAAAAATGAAGGTTCGCAAAAGGTGATAGAAATACGCATATAGAATGGACAACAACAATGCCATCCACAATTGTAGTCACCAAGGTTGATCGACAACCCACGATAACTCAAACACGGCTCCTTTCCTAAATGTGGTTATAACTCAATGAAAAATAAATGTTTGTGAAAGGCAATAGAAAATTAGTGTTTATCATGCACAACTACAGTGCAATCCATAATCATAGTCACCAAAGTTGATCAATGGCGCACGAAAATTCAAAAAGAGAAGCGGTTTCCTAAATACGGCTATAACTCAACAAAAGTTGAAGGTGAAAGGCAATAGAAAATATGCGTACATAATGGAAAACTATAGTGCAATCGACAATTGTAGTTACCAAGATTGATTGATGGCCCATGAAAACTCAAACACAAACAATTTCCTAAGTGTAGTTATAACTCAACAAAAAATGAAGGTTTGCGAAAGGTGATAGAAAATACGCTTATAGAATACACAACTATAGTGTAATCGAGAATCGTAGACACCAAAGTGGATCAATGGCCTAGGAAAACTCAAACACGAACGTTTTCCTAAATGCGGCTATAACTCCAACAAAAATTAAAGGTTTGTGAAAGGCGATGAAAAATATGCATACATAATGCGCAAGTACAGTACAATCCACTATTGTAGTCACCAAAGTTGATCGATGGCCATGAAAAACCAAAACATAATCGGTTTCCTAATTGCAGCTATAACTCAACAAAAAAATGAAGGTTCGCAAAAGCAAATAGAAAATACGCATACTAAATGCAAAACTACAATGTAATGCAAAAGCATAGTCACCAAATATGATTGATGGCGCAGAAAAACTCAAACACGAGCAGTTTCCTAAAAGTGGCTATAACTCAACAAAAAATGAATATTCACAAAAGGCGATAGAAAATACACATACATAATGGAGTATAGTGCAATCCAGAATTGTAGTCACCAAAGCTGATCGATGGCCTAAGAAAACTCAAACATGAGCGGTTTCCTAAATTCGGCTATAACTCAACAAAAAATGAAGGTTCGTGAAAGGCAATCAAAAATATGTGTATAGACTGAACAACTACAGTGTAATCCAAAATATTAGTCACCAAAGTTGATTGATGACCCACAAAAAGTCAAATATGAGCGGTTTCCTAAATGCAGCTATAACTGAACAAAAAATGAAGATTCACATAAGGTGATAGAAAATATGTATACATAACACACAACTACAGTAAAATCCACTATTGTAGTCACCAAAGTTTATCAATGGCACAAAAAAACTCAAACATGAGTGGTTTTCTTAATGCGCCTATAACTAAAAAAAAATGAATGTTCATGAAAGGTGAATAACAATATGTGTACAGAATGCAAAAGTCAATAGAAAATACAAGTATAGAATGGAAAAATAAAGTGCAATCCACAATCGTAGTCACAAAATTTGATCGATAGCCGATTAAAAGGCAAACAAGAGTGGTTTCCTAAGTACAACAATAACTCAACGAAAAATGAAGGTTTGTGAAAGGCGATAAAAAACATGTATATAGAATGCACAACTACAATGTAATCGACAATCGTAGTCACCAAAGTTGATTGATGGCCCACAAAAAGTCAAACACGAGCGGTATCGTAAATGTGGCTATAACCCAACGAAAAATGAAGGTTCACGTAAGGAAATAGAAAATACGCGTACAGAATGCACAACTATAGTGTACCACACAAGCGTAGTCACCAAAGTTGATAGATGACCCACAAAAACTCAAACATGATTGGTTTCCTAAACGAGGCTATGACTGAACAAAAAATGAAGGTTCGTGAAAGGCAATAGAAAATACGCGTACAAAATGGGAAACTACAGTGCAATCCACAATCGTAGTCACCAAAGTTAATCGATGTTCCACGAAAACTAAAACAAGAGCGGTTTCCTAAATACAACTATAACTCAACGAAAAATGAAAATTTGTGAAAGGCGATAAAAAATACTCGTAAAAATTGGACAACAATAGTCCAATCCACAATCATAGACACCAAAGTTGATTGATGGCCCACGAAATTGTAAATATGAGCGATTTCCTAACTATGGCTATAATTCAACAAAAAATATAGGATTTTGAAAAGTGATAAAAAAATATCTATACATAATGGACAACTATAGTACAATCCACAATCGTAGTCACCAAAGTTGATTGATGGCCCACGAAAACTAAAACTCGAACGGTTTCCTAAATACGGCTAAAACTTAACAAAAAATGAAGGTTCACGAAAGGCGATAGAAGATACGTGTACAGAATGGACAACTATAGTATAATGCACAATTGTAGTCACCAAAGTTTATCGATGGCCCATGAAAAACTCAAAGACGAGCGGTTTCCTAAGTGCGACTATAACTCAATTTAAAATGATGGTTCATGAAAGGCAATAGAAAATACGTGTATAGAATGGACAACTACAATGTAATCCAAAATGCTTACAAAATGCACAACTATAGTACAATCCACAATCATAGTCACGAAAGTTGATTGATGGCCCACCAAAACTCAAGCAGGAGCAGTTACCTAAATGTGGCTATAACTTAACAAAAAATGAAGGTTCGCAAAAGGCGATATGAAATACGTGTATAGAATAGACAACTACAGTGTAATTTCCAATCGTAGTCAGCAAAGTTGATTGGTGGCCAACAAAACCTCAATCACGAGCAATTTCATAAATGCGGCTATAACTAAACAAAAATGAACATTCGCGAAATGAAATAGAAAATACATGTATAGAATGCACAACTACAGTGTAATCCACAAACGTAGTCACCAAAATTGATCAATGGCCCACAAAAACTCAAACATGAGTGGTTTCCTAAATGCGGCTTCTCATCAAAAAATGCCAATTCATGAAAGGCGATAGAAAATACGTGTACATAATGGACAACTACAGTGCAATTGATAATCGTAGTCACCAAAATTGATCAATGGCCAATGAAAACTCAAACACAGCGGTTTCCTAAATGCGGCTATAACTCAACGAAAAATGAAGGTTCGTGAAAGGCCATAGAAAATACGCATAGAGATTGGACAACTAGAGTGCAATTCACAATCGTAGTCACCAAATTTGATCGATGGCCCACAAAAACTGAAATACGAGCAGTTTCCTCAATACGACTATAACTCAACAAAAAGCGAATGTTTGTGAAAAGCCATTAAAAATATGCGTATAGAATGCAAAACTACAGTAGAATTTCCTAAATGCAGCTATAACTCAATAAAAAATGAAATTTTGTAAAAGGAAATAGAAAATACGTGTATAGAATGCACAACTATAGTGCAATCCACAATTGTTCTCACCAAAGTTGATCAATTGCCTATGTAAACTCAAACACGAGGGGTTTCCTAAGTACAACTATAACTCAACAAAAAACGAAGGTTCACGAAAGGTGATAGATAATACGCATATAGAATGCACAACTATAGCGTAATCAACAATCATAGTCACTAAAGTGGATTGATGACCCAGGAAAACTCAAGCACGAGTGTTTTCTTAAATGCAGCTATAATTCAAAAGAAAATTAAGGTTCGTAAAAGGTGATGAAAAATATTTGTACATAAAGCACAAATACATTACAATCCACTATACTAGTCACCGAAGTTGATCAATGGCCCACAAAAGCTCAACCATCAGCTATTTCCTAAATGTGGCTATAACTCAACAAAAAATGAAGGTTCACGAAAGGCGATAGAAAATACGCGTATAGAATTGACAACTACAGTAAAAACCATAATAGTAGTCACCAAACTTGATCGATGGCCCACAATAACTCAAAGATGAGTGGTTTGCTCACTTCGGCGATAATTCAACAAAAAATGAGGGTTCATGAAAGACGATAGAAAATATGTCGACACTATGGAAAACTACAATGCAATCCACAATTTTAGTCACCATAGTTGATCGATGGCCCACAAAAAATCAAACACGAGCGGTTTCCTAAGTGCCATTATAACTCAACGAAAAATGAAGGTTCACAAAAGCTGATAGCAAATACGCCTATGGAATGCACAACTACAGTGTAATCGACAAGCTTAGTTACTAAAGTTGATTGATGGCCCACGAAATGTGAAACTCGAGCGGTTTCCAAAATGCAGCTATAGGTCAAGAAAAAAGGAAGGTTCTTGAAAGGCGATAGAAAATACACGTGTACAAAATGGACAACTACAATGCAATCCACACTCGTAGTCACCAAAGTTGATCAACAGCCTACAAAAACTCAAACACGAGCATTTTCGTAAATGCGGCCTTAAATAATAAAAAATGAAGGTTCATAAAACACGAGTAAAAATATGCGTATAGAATGCACAACTAAAATACAATCCATAATTGTAGTTACCAAAGTTGATGGATGGCCCACAAAAACTCAAATATGAGTGGTTTCATAAATGCAGCTATAACTCAACAAAAAAGGAAGGTTCACGAAAGGCGATAGAAAATACGCACACAGATTGTACAACTATAGTGCAATCCATAATCGCAGTCACCAAACTTAATCGATTGCCCATAAAAACTTAGACATGAGCAGTTTCCAAGTGTAACTATAACTCAACGAAAAATGAAGGTTCACAAAAGGTGATAGAAAATATGTGTATAGAATGCACAACTATAGTGTAATCGACAAGCGTAGTCACCAAAGTTGATCGATGGCCCATGAAAACTCTAACATAACCATTTTCCGAGATGTGGCTATAACTCAGCGAAAAATGAAGGTTCGTTAAAGGCAATTAAAAATATGCATACAAAATGCACAACTACAGTACAATCCGCAATCATATTTGCCAAAGTTGATTGATGGCCCAATAAAACTAAAACATGAGTGGTTTCCTAAATGTGGCTATAAGTAAAAAAAAAATGAAGGTTTGTGAAAGGAAATACAAAATAAATGTATAGAATGCACAACTACAGTATAATCCACAAGCGTAGTTGCCAAAGTTGATCGATGATCAACAAAAAATGTAGGCTTTTGAAAAGCGATTAAAAATATCCTTACATAATGGACAAGTACAGTACAATCCACAATCGTAGTCACCAAAGTTGATTGATGGCCCACGAAAACTCAAACTTGAGCGGTTTCCTAAATGCAGGTATAACACAACAAAAAATGAAGGTTCGCGAAAGGCGATAGAAAATACGTGTACAAAATGGACAACTAGAGTGCAATCCACAATTATAGTCACCTAAGTTTATCGATGGCCTAATAAAACTAAAACATGAGTGGTTTCCTAAATGCGGCTATGACTTAAAAAAAAATGAAGGTTTGCAAAAGGAAATACAAAATAAATGTATAGAATGCACAACAACAGTGTAATCCACAAGCGTAGTCGCCAAAGTTGATCGATGATCCATGAAAAGTCAAACATGAGTGGTTTCCTAAATGGGGCATAACTCAACAAAAACTGAAGGTTCGAAAGGCGATATAAAATACATGTACAAAATAGACAACTACAGTGCAATCCACAATAGTAGTCACCAACGTTGATCGATGTTCCACGAAAACTAAAAAAAAAATGGTTTCCTAAATACGGCTATAACTCAACAAAAAATGAAGGTTCGTGAAAGGAAATAAAAAATACTCGTACAGATTGGACAACAATAGTCCAATCCACAATCATAGTCACCAGAGTTGATTGATGACCGACGAAAATATAAATATGAATGATTTCTTAAATAAGGTTATAACTCAACAAAAAATGTAGGCTCTTGAAAAGTGATTAAAAATATGCTTACAGAATGGACAACTACATTACAATCCACAATCGTAGTCACCAAAGTTGATTGATGGCCCACGAAAACTCAAACTTGAGCGGTTTCCTAAATGTAGGTATAACTAAAAAAAAAATGAAGCTTCGCGAAAGGAAATAGAAAATACGTGTACAGAATGGACAACTAGAGTGCAATCCATAATTATAGTCACCAAAGTTGATTGATGGCCCACGAAAAACTTAAACATGAGCGTTTTCCTAAATGAGGTTATAACATAAGAAAAAAAGAAGGTTCATGACAAAAAATTAAAAATATGTGTATAGAATGCACAACTATAGTATAATCCAGAATCATAGTCACCAAAGTTGATTGATGGCACAAAGAAACTCAAGTAGGAGCGCTTTCCTAAATGCGGCTATAACTAAAAAAAAATGAAGGTTCATGAAAGGCGATGGGAAATACGTGTATAGAATGGACAACTACAGTGTAATTTCCAATCGTAGTCAGCAAAGTTGATTGATGGCCAATAAAAACTCAATCATGAGCGGTTTCGTAAATGCAGCTATAACTGAACAAAAAATGAAGTTTTGTGAAAGGCCATAGAAAATACACGTATAGAATGCACAACTACAGTCTAATCCACAAATGCAGTCACCAAAGTTGATCGATGGCCCACAAAAACTCAAACATGAGTGGTTTACTAAATGCAGCTATAACTCAATAGAAAATGACGGTTCATGAAAGGTGATAGAAAATATGTGCACATAATGGACAACTATAGTGCAATCCATAATCGTAGTCACCAAAATTGATCTATGGCCCACGAAAACTGAAACACAAGTGGTTTCCTAAATGCGGCTATAACTCAACGAAAAATGAAGGTTCGGAAGGGCGAGAAATACGGCATAAATTGGAGCAATTACATTGGACCACAATCGTAGTCACCAAATTTGATTGATGTCCAAAACACAATAAGAGTGGTAAATCGAACAAAAATGATGTCCGTGGAAAGGCTATAGGATAATATGCAATGCAATAACTACAAAGGTAACGATAAATCATAGTCACCAAACAATCGATGAGTCAAGAAAATGAAACAGTGTTTTCTCAACAGTGCCATAATCAAAAAAATGAAGGTTCGTGAAAGGCGATGGAAAATATGCATATAGAAAGCACAACTACATTACAATCCACTATCGTAGTCACCAAAGTTGATCGATGGCCCACAAAAACTCAAACATGAGTGGTCTCCTAAATGTGGCTAGAACTTAGCAAAAAATGAAGGTTCACAAAAGGCGATAGAAAATATGCATACGAAATGGACAACTACAGTGCAATCCACAATCATAGTCACCAAAGTTGATTGATGGCCCACGAAAACTCAAACACAGGAGTTTTCATTAATGCGGCTATAAATCAACAATTTTTGAAGGTTCGTGAAAGGCGATTAAAAATATGCATAGAAAATGCACAACTACAATACAATACACAATCGTAGTCACCAAATTTTATTCATGGCCCACAAAAACTCAAATATGAGCAATTTCGTAAATGCGGTTATAATTGAACAAAAAAGGAAGGTTCACAAAAGGCGATAGAAAATACATGTATAGAATGCATAACTACAGTGTAACCCACAAGTGTAGTCACCAAATTTGATTGATGGCCCACGGAAACTCAAACTCGAGTTTTTGTGGGCCCTCGATCAACTTTCGTGACTAAGATGCTGGATCTACTCAAAATGACATTCTCTAAAAACCCCATTTCTCTAATTTTTCATAAAAAGATTTAAATTTTTTGTCTTTGTTACCTCTATTGTTTCTACTTTTCAAAAAAATCTATCTTTTTGAAGAACAACTTATTTTATCAAAAGACGGACTTTCTGAATCACGTCAGCAAATGAGCATCTATAAAATCTATATTTTTTATTTTCCCAAAACAAATTGTTTTGTAGATTCTATTTTTTAGGGTTTCTTGCATGTTGGTGAATTTTTTTTTTTATATAAAAACGACGATCTGGGTGTACTCAAATTGTCATTTTCTACAGAACCCATTCTTCAGATTTTTCATAAAAAGATTCAAAAAAATTGCGTTTGTTACCTCTACTGCTTCTACTTTTCAAAAAAATCTATATTTTCATAAACAAATAATTTCAAAAAATGGACAATCTTTGTCTCTTTAGCACACAAGCACCTATGAAACCCATATTTCGATTTTCCCATAAAAAAAAATGTTCGTAGATTCTATTTTTGAGGGTCGCTTTTCGAGAAACTTCATTTTTCATTGAGTTATAGCTGCATTTAGGAAACCGCTCGAGTTTGAGTTTTCATGGGCCATTGATCAACTTTCATGACTACGCTTGTGGATTACTCTGTAGTTGTGCATTCTATATGTGTATTTTCTATCGCGTATCACGAACCTTCTTTTTTTTTGAGTTATAGCTGCATTTAGGAAGTCAATCATGTTTTAGTTTTTTTGGGCCATCGAACAACTTTGGTGACTACGATTGTGGATTGTATCGTAGTTATGTATTCCGTACACATATTTTTAATCACCATTCACGAAGCTTCATTTTTTGTTGAGTTATAGCCGCATTTTTAGGTCGTTCGTGTTTGAGTTTCGTAGGCCATCATCAAATTGCAATTACGATTAAGGACCATCGAAGTTGTGCATCAGTATACATGTATTTTGGCATCACCTTTCGCGAACCTTCATTTTCATTGTGCATGTTGTTGAAAACTAGTTTTTCTCAAAAAGGATGATCTGGCCCACCTACAACAACATGCCCTAAAACCCATCTATCGATTTTCATAAAATATAAAAAATTTGGCTTTACCTCCATAGTCGAAGTTTTCAAAATTATCTTTTTCAAAATTGATTTTTTCAAAATCGGATGGATCCTCGGGTTCCTTGGAGCACACTTGTTTTATAAAACCCATATTTTCAATTTTCCCAAAAAAATTTTTTTGTAGATTCTATTTTTGAGAGATTCTTGCATGTTGGTGAAATATTTCTAGATTCCATTTTTGAGTGGTTCTTGCATGTTGGTGAAAAATTAGTTTTTCAAAAAAAGAACGATCTGGGTCTTCTTAGAATGACATTCTCTACAAAGCCTATTTCTCAAAATTTTCATAACTTTATTAAAAAAATTGCCTCTGTTACCTCTACTGCTTCTACTTTTAAAATATATCTATTTTTTCAAGAACAACTTATTTTTACAAAAAACGAATGATCAAGGTCTCTTGAGCACAATCGTAGTCACCAAAGTTGATCGATGGCTGAAGAAAACTCAAACACGAGCAGTTTCCTAAGTGCGGCTATAACTCAATGAAAAATGAGTTTTCTCAAAAGGTGATTGACAATACGCTTATAGAATACACAACTATAGTGTAATCCATAATCGTAGTCACCAAAGTTGATCGATGGCCCACGAAAACTCAAATAGAAGAGTTTTCCTAAATTCAACTATAAGTCAGCAAAAAATGAAGGTTCGTGAAAGGAAGTTAAAAATATGCTTAAGGAATGTACAACTACAGTATAATCCACAAATATAGTTACCAAAGTTGATCGATGGCCCACGAAAACTCAAACACAAGTGTTTTTCTAAATGCTGCTATAACTCAACAAAAATTGAAGGATTGTGAAAGGTGATTAAAAATATGTGTACATAATGCACAACTAAAGTACAATCCACAATAGTAATCACAAAATTTGATTGTGTTGGTGTGTGGCGACTGATCATGCTATACTGTACATCCCAAAAAAAGAAAAATCTGATTTTGTAGAACCCAAAATTTGGAAGCTTCTAAGCTTGTTAAAAAGGGGTTTCAATGATGAAAAATGTTATTAGTCGCAAGATTGTAATAGGATTTTGCACTGGATAATAAAATCATTGGATGGCTGTGGTTTGGTGGATGTAGCCTGGATTGGGTGAACCACGTTAAATTCTCTGTGTTATAATTTATTCTGTGAGTTTTATTTTCTCTGTTTATTAATTAAATCTGTATTTAATTGTTGGATATCTACCATTTCTAACCCTAACATATTGATGGCCAAGAAAAACTTAAACATGAGTGGTATGCAAATTGCAGCTATAAGTCAACAAAAAATGAAGGTTCGCGAAAGGCAATAGAAAATACGTGTACATATTGGACAACTAAAGTGAAAACCACAATCGTAGTTGCCAAAGTTGATCGATGCCCCATAAAAACTCAAACACGAGCGGTCTCCTAAGTACGGTTATAACTCAATGAAAAATGAAGGTTCACGAAACGTGATAGAAAATACGGATATAGAATGCAAAACTACAGTGTAATCGACAATCATAGTCCCCAAAGTTGATCGATGGCCCAAGAAAACTCAAACCCTCATTTTCCTATATGCTATAATAACACAACAAAAAATGAGGGTTCGTGAAAGGCGATTAAAAATATGCGTATAGAGTGCACAACTTCAGTACAATCCACAATCGTAGTCACCAAAGTTAATCAATGGCCCACGAAAACTCAAATACGAGTAGTTTCGTAAATGCACCTATAATTCAAATACGCGTATAGAATGCACAACTATAGTGTAATACGTGTATAGAATGCACACCTACAGCGTAATCTACAAGCGTAGTCACCAAAGTTGATCGAAGTCCTACGAAAACTCAAATACGAGCGGTTTCCTAAATACGGCTATAACTCAACAAAAAATGAATGTGAAAAGCAATTAAAATTAGGAGTATAGAATGCACAACTGCAGTACAATCCATAATCATTGTTACCAAAGTTCATTAATGGCCCACGAAAATACAAACTAGAGCGGTTTCCTAAATGCAACTATAACTAAACAAAAAATGAAGATCGTGAAAGTCGATATAAAATACGCTTACAGAATGGACAACTACAGTCCAATCCACAATCGTAGTCACCAAAGGTGATCGATGGTTGACGAAAACTCCAATACGAGCGGTTTCCTAAGTGCCGCTATAACTTAAGAAAACTAAAAGTTCGCAAAAGGTGATAGAAAATACGCGTACAAAATGTACAACTAGAGTGTAATCATTTATCGTAGTCACCAAAGTTGATCGATTGTCCACAATAACTCAAACATGAGCATTTTCCTAAATATGACTATAACTCAACAAAAAATGAAGGTTCGTGAAAGGTGATTAAAAATATGCATAATGCATAATTCAAACTAAAATCCATAAAAGGTGATAAATACCAGAAATGCACCAGAGTGTAACTTAATATGTCACCAGCTGACGATTATTCATGAAAATCAAATACCAGCTTCTAACATGTGACTATAACTCAACAAAAACGAAAGCTGTGAAAGGTGATTAAAAATATGTATATAATGCACAACTAATTACAATCCACAATCATAGTCACCAAATTGATTACGCCCACAAAACTCCGCATGAGCAGTTCTCGCGCAGCTATAACTCAACAAAAAATGAGGGTTCACAAAAGGCAATAGAAAATACGTGTATAGAATGGACAACTACAATGAAATCCACAATTGTAGTCACCAAAGTTGATCGATGGCCCAGGAAAACTCAAACGCGAGTGGTTTCCTAAATGCAGCTATAACTCATTGAAAAATGAAGGTTCGTGAAAGGTGATAGAAAATACGTGTACAAATTGGAAAACTAAAGTGCAATCCACAATCATAGTCACCAAAGTTGATCGTTGGGCGACGAAAATTTAAAAATGAGCGTTTTCCTAAATGCAGCTATTACACAACAAAAAATGAAGGTTTATGAAAGGGGGTGGGAAATAGGTGTAGAGAGTGGACAACTAAAGTGCAATCCACAATCGCAGTCACCAAAGTTGATCATTGGGTGACGAAAATTAAAAAATGAGCAGTTTCCTAAGTGTGACCATAACTCAATGAATATGAAGGTTCACGAAAGGCAATAGAAAACACGCATGTAGAATGAACAACTATAGTGTAATCCACAATTGTAGTTACAACAGTTGATTGATGGCCCATGAAAACTCAAATACGAACTGTTTCATAAATGCGGCTATAACTCAACAAAAAATGAATGTTTACGAAAGGCGATAGAAAATATGCGTAGATAATGGACAAGTCTATTGCAATGCAAAATCGTAGTCACCAAAGTTGATAGATGGCCCACGAAAACCCAAACACAACCCATTTCCTTAGTGTGGATATAACTCAACAAAAAATGAAGGTTCACGAAAGGCTATTAAAAATATGAGTAAAAATTCCACAACTATAGTACAATCCACAATTGTAGTCACCAAAGTTGATTGATGGCCCACGAAAACCCTAACACAAGTGATTTCTTAAGTGCGGCTGTAACTCCTTAAAAAATGAAGGTTCATGAAAGTCGATTGAAAATTAGCGTTCATATTGCACAAGTACAGTGCAATCCACAATCGTAGTCACAAAGGTTGATCAATGGCCCACAAAAACTCAAAGATAAATGGTTTCCTAAGTGCGGATATAACTCAACAAAAAATGAAGGTTCACAAAAGGCGATATAAAATACGTGGATAGAATGGACAACTATAGTACCATCCATAATTGTAGTCACCAAAGTTCATCAATGGCCTCTAAAAACTCAAATATGTGTGCTTTCCTAAATACGGTTATAACTCAACGAAAAATGAAGGTTCGTGAAAGGCGATAGAAAATACATATATAGAATGGACAACTACAGTGCCATCCACAATTATAGTCACCAAGGTTGATCAATGGCCCATGAAAACTCAAATATGAGCGGTTTCCTAAATGCGGCTATAACTCAGAAAAAAAATGAAGGTTCATGAAACACCATACAAAATATGCGTAGAAAATGGACAATTATAGTGGAATCGATAATCGTAGTCACCAAAGTTGATAGATGGCCAATGAAAACTTAAACACGAGTAGTTTCCCAAGTGCGACTATAACTCAAAGAAAAATGAAGGTTCACGAAAAGCAATGGAAAATATGTGTATAGAATGCACAACTACAGTGTAATCCACAATCGTAGTAACACAAGTCTATCAATGGCCCACGAAAAATCAAACACGAGTGCCTTCATAAATGCGGCTATAACCCAACAAAAAATGCAGGTTGGTGAAAAGGGATAGTACAAAATGCACAACAACAATACAATCCACAATCGTAGTCACCAAAGTTGATTGATCACCCAGAAAAACTCAAACATTAGCGATTTCCTAAATGTGGCTATAACTCATTAAAAAATGAAGGTTCGCGAATGTTGATAGAAAATACGCATATAGAATGCCCAACTACAGTGTAATCAACAAGTGTAGTCACCAAACTTGATCGATGGCACAAAAAAACTCAAACACGAGCAGTTTCCTAAATGCCGCTATAACTCAACAAAAATGAAGGTTCATGAAATGCGATAGAAAATTAGCGTTCATAATGCACAACTACAGTGCAATCCACAATCGTATTCACCAAAGTTGATCGATGGCCTACGAAAACTTGAACACGAGCGGTTTCCCAAATGCGGCTATAATTCAACAAGCATAATCACCAAATTTGAGCAATGGCCCATGAAAACTCAAACTCGATCAGTTTAGTAAATGCCCCTATAACTGCAAAAAAAATGAAGGTTCGTGAAAGGCGATAGAAAATACACGTACGAAATGGACAACTACAGTGTAATCCTCAATTTTACTCACCAAATTTGATCAATGGCCCACAAAAACTCAAACATAATCCACAATCGTACTCACCAAAGTTGATTGATGGCCCACCAAAACTCAAACTCAGGCGGTTTCGTAAATGCGGCAATAACTCAACAAAAAATGAAGGTTCGTGAAAGGAAATAGAAAATACATGTACAAAATGGACAACTATAGTGCAATCCACAATCATAGTCACCAAAATTGATTGATGGCCAATGAAAACTCAAACTCGAGCGGTTTCCTAAATGCATCCATGACTTAACAAAAAATGAAGGTTCACAAAAGGTGATAGAAAGTTGATTGCTGAGTTATGACTTAACAAAAAATTAAGGTTCAAACTTGATAGTTTAATCCAAAATCGTCACGAAAGTTAATTGATGGCCATGAAAACTCAAACACGAGCATTTTCCTAAATGCGGCTTTAACCCACCAAAAAATAAAGGTTCGTAAAAGGTGATTAGAAACATGCGTACAAAATTCACAACTTCAGTACAATCGACAATCATAGTCACCAAAGTTAATTCATAGCCCACAAAAACTCAAACATGAGCGGTTTCCTAAATGCGGCTATAACTCAACAAAAAAGGAAGGTTCACGAGAGGCAATAGAAAACATGTGTACAGAATGCACAACTAAATTGTAATCAATAAGTAATCTCCAAATTTGATCGATGTTCCACAAAAACTCAAACACAAGCGGTTTCCTAAGTGTGGCTACAACTCAATAAAAAATGAATGTTCATGAAACATGATATAAATTGAGTTCTCATAATGCACAACTATAGTGCAATCCACAATCTTAGTCACCAAAGTTGATCGATGGACCATGGAAACACAAACACGAGTGGTTTCTTAAATGCGGCTATAACTAAACAAAAAATGAAGCTTCATGAAAGGCAATAGAAAACACATGTAAAGAATGGAAAACTACAGTGCAATCCAAAATCTAAGTAACCAAAGTTGATCGATCGGCCATGAAATGTCAAACATGAGTGGTTTCCTAAGAGCGGCTATATCTTAATGAAAAATAAAGGTTTGTGAAAGGTGATAGATAAAACACATATAGAATGCACAACTACAGTGTACTTCACAATCATAGTCACCAAAGTTGATCGATGGACCACAAAAACTCAATCACTAGTGTTTTCCTAAATGCGTACAAAATGGACAACTTCAGTACACTCCATAATCGTAGTCACCAAAGTTGATTGATGGCCCACAAAAACTGAAACAAGAGCAGTTTCCTAAATGCGGCTATAACTCAACAAAAATGAAGGTGTGTGAAAGGCGAAAGAAAATGCACGTTTAGAATGCAAAAATATAGTGTAATCTAGAAGCATAGTCACCAAAGTTGAAGGATGGCCCACGAAAACTCAGACTCGAGCGGTTTCCTAAATGCGGTTATAACTCAACAAAAAATGATGGTTCGCAAAACGGATAGAAAATATGCGTACAAAATTGACCACTACAATACAATCCACAATCATAGTCACCAAAGTTGATCGATGGCCCACGAAAACTCTAACACGAGTGTTTTCCTAAATGCAGCTATAACTCAACAAAAAATGAAGGTTTGTGAAGGGCAATTTAAAATATGCATATAGAATGCACAACTATAGTACAATCGACAATCATGCTCACCAAACTTGATCGATGGCCCACAAAAAACTCAAATACGAGCGTTTTCCTAAATGTGGCTAAAACTAAACAAAAAATGAAGGTTCACGAAGGGCGATAGAAAATACATGTATAGAATGGACAACTACAGTGTAATCCACAATCGTAGTCACCAAAGTTTATTTAATACCCACGAAAACTCAAAAACAAGTGTTTTCCTAAATGCGGCTATAACTCCAAGATAAATGAAGGTTTGCGAAAGGCGATAGAAAATTAGCGTTCATAATGCACAACTAAAGTGCAATCCACAATCGTAGTCACCAAAGTTGAACGATGGTCCATGAAAACTTAAACATGAACAATTTCCTAAATGCGGCTATAACTAAAAAAAAAAGAAGGTTCGTGAAAGGCAATAGAAAATACATGTACATAATGAACAACTATAGTGTAATCCACAAGTGTACTTACCAAAGTTGATCGATGGCCCGCAAAAACTCAAACACTTTCTCCTCAATGTGGCTATAACTCAACAAAAATTGAAGGTTTGAAAAAGGAGATAGAAAATTAGAATTCATTATGTAGAACGACAGTGCAATCCACAATCATTGTTGCCAAAGTTGATCAATCGCCCACGAAAACTCAAACACAAGTGGTTTCCTAAATTCAGCTATAAGTCAAACAAAACTGAAGGTTCACGAAGCGATTGAAAATACGTATATAGGATGGAGACTATAGTTCAATCCATAATCGTAGTCACCAAAGTTGATCAATGGCCCACAAAAAACTCAAACACGAATGTTTTTCTAAATGTAGCTATAACTAAAAAAGAAATAAAGGTTTGTAAAAGGAAATTAAAAATATGCGTACAAAATGGACAACTATAGTACAAACCACAATTGTAGTCACAAAAGTTGATTGATGGCCCAATAAAACTCAAACACGAGCATTTTCCTAAATGCAGCTATAACTAAAAATAAAATGAAGGTTTGCGAAAGGCAATTATAAATGTGTACAAAATGCACAACTACAATACAATCCATAATCGTAGTCACAAAAGTTGATCGATGGGCCACGAAAACTCAAACACGAGCAGTTTCTTAAATGCAATAGAAAATGCACGTACAAAATGGACAACTAAAATGCAATCCACAATCATAGTCACCAAAGTTGATCGATGGCCAAAAAAAGCTCAAACATGAGCAGTTTCCTAAAGTCGATAGAAAAAACACGTATAGAATGCACAACTATAGTGTAATCCACAAGCATAGTCACCAAAGTTAATCAATGGCCCATGAAAACTCAAACTCGAGCGCTTTCCTAAATGTGGCTATAACTCAACAAAAAATGAAGCTTCACGAAAGGCGATATAAAATTAGCATTCATAATGCACAACTATAGTGCAATCCACAATCATAGTCACAAAATTTGATCAATGCGGTTTCCTAAATACGGCTATAAAAAAAAAATGAAGATTCGCAAAAGGAAATAGAAAATATTCGTACAGAATGGACAACTACAGTGAAATCCACAATCCCCAAAGTTGATGGATGGCCAACAAAAACTCAAACATGAGTGATTTCCTAAGTGTAGATATAACTCAACGAATAATGAAGGTTCGCGAAAGGCGATAGAAAGTACGTTTACAGAATGGACAACTATAGTGCAATCCACAATTGTAGTCAGCAAAGCTCATCGATGGCCCACAAAAACTCAAACACAAGTAGTTTCCTAAGTGGGGGGCTATAAATCAATGAAAAATTAACGTTCACGAAAGGCGATAGAAAGTACTTGTATACAATGCACAACTATAGCGTAATCCACAATCGTAGTCACCAAAGTTGATCATGTCCCACGAAAACTCAAACACGAGCATTTTTATGAAGGCGGCTATAACTCAACAAAAGATTAGGGTTCATGAAAAGTGATTAAAATGATGTGTACATAATGTATAGCTATAGTACAATCCACAATCGTATTCACCGAAGTTGTTTGATGGCCCACAAAAACTCAAACATGAGGAGTTTCTCAAATGCAGCTATTACTCAACAAAAAATTAAGGTTTGCAAAGGGTGATAGAAAATTACGTTCATAATGCACAATTATATTGTAATCCACAATCGTAGTCACCAAAGTTGATAGATGGCCCACAAAAACTCAAACAGGAGCGGTTTCTTAAATGTGGCTACAACTAAAAATAAATTGAAGGTTCACGGAAAGCAATAGAAAATACACATATAGAATGCATAACTACAGTGTAATCCACAAGCGTAGCCACCAAAGTCAATTGATGGCTCAAGAAAACTCTAACTCAAGTAGTTTTCTAAATGCGGCTATAACTCAACAAAAAATAAAGTTTCACAAAAGGTGATAGAAAATACAAGTAAAGAAATGGACAACTATAGTGCAATCCACAATCGTAGTTACCAAAGTTGATCGATGCTCCACAAAAACGCAAACATGAGCGGTTTACTAAATGCGGCTATAACTCAACAAAAAGGAAGGTTCGTGAAATACAATAGAAAATACACGTATAAAATGCACAACTACAGTGTAATCCACAAGTGTACTCACCAAAGTTGATCGATGGCCCATGAAAACTCAAACATGAGTGTTTTCCTAAATGCCGCTATAATTAATAACAAAATGAAGGTTCATGAAAGGTGATTAAAAATATGCATAAAGAGTGCGCAACTACAATACAATCCACAATCGTAGTTACCAAAGTTGATCGATGCCCCACAAAAACTCGAAAATGAGCGGTTTACTGAATGCAGCTATAACTCAACGAAAAATTAAGGTTAGCGAAAGGTGATAGAAAATACGTGTTTAGAATGTTAAACTATAGTGTAATGCACAATCGTAGTCACCAAATTTGATTGATGGCCCACAAAAAATTAAACATGAACGGTTTCCTAAATGCGACTATAACTCAACAAAGAAGGAAGGTTCATGAAAGGCAATAGAAAATATGCGTATAGAATTTGCACAACTATAGTGTAATCGACAAGTGTACTCAGCAAAGTTGATCGATGGCCCACGAAAACTCAAACATGATTGTTTTCCTAAATGCCGCTATAACTCAACAAAAAATGAAGGTTTGGAAAAGTTAAATATATGCATAAAGAAAACACAACTACAGTACAATCCACAATCGTAGTCACCAAAATTGATCGATGGCTCACAAAAACTCAAAAATGAGTGGTTTCCTAAGTGCAGCTATAAGTCAACGAAAAATGAGGTTCGTGAAAGGTGATAGAAAATATGTGTATAGAATGCACAACTACAGTACAAACCACAATCTTAGTCACCAAAATTTATTGATCGTTAACAAAAACTCAGACATGAGCGGTTTCGTAAATGAAGCTATAACTCAACGAAAAGTGAAGGTTTTCGAAAAGCAATAAAAAATACATGTATAAAATGCACAAATATAGTGTAATCCTCAATCGTAGTCATCAAAGTTGATTGTTGGCCCACAAAAAGGAAAACATGAGCGGTTTCCTAATTGAGGCTATAAATTAACAAAAAAATAAAGTTCGCAAAAGCCAATGGAAAATACGCTTATGGAATGTACAACAACAATGTAATCCATACGCATCATTTGTTGATCGAGCGGTTCACGAAAACTCGGGGTCTCGCCGGTTTCGAACACGCTATAATCAACAAAATGAAGGTTCAAAGCCGATAGAAAATACATGCACGGACAACCGCGCGGCAATCTATTATCAGGAATAATAATGGTCGATGGCCCACAAAAACTTAACATGAGTGCTTCAGCAGAAGGAACATCTAAAATGAAGTTTCGAAACCTCGGCAGAAAACACGGTGATAGAATGAATAACTACATAATCCGCAGCAGTTTTAAAGTTATCAACGCCCATGAAACCAAACTTTATAGTTTCATAACACGGGCTATAACTCTCAGGGTCGAAGGTTCACAAGTCGTATAGAAAAATATGATTACAGGTCGGATGCCAAAGGCAATCCACAGTCAGAGTCACCAAAGTTGATTGATAGTTTCACGTAAACTCAAAACACGTGGTTTGCGTACATAATCACTAAAAAAATGAAGGTTTGCGAAGCGATAAAATACGCACGTAAATTGCTGCTGTAATCTGCACCATAGCAACCAAAGTTGAAGGATGCCCGCGAAACTTTAAACAAGCGTTTCATCGTGGCTATATAATCAATAAAAATACACGACGAAGTCGATAGGTGTCACGCGACAGAATGCATAACTATAGTATATCCATAAACGTTGACGGCGCCCACGGCAGCAAAATCAAACCCGAGCAGTTTCATCCACGGTTATAATTCAAAAAATGAAACCGCAGTTGACAGAAAATACGGCCACAAAATGGATAAGTGCATAGCGCATTCGACAACGAGTCACCAAAATTGATTAATGGTCGCATGAAAACCAAACATAGGGTCTACTGGCAGCAGCTTAATAATCACGAAAAATGAAGTTCATGGTGCCCATAAAAAAATACGATAGAATGCACAACCAGCACCATGGACTGCACAGAAGGTCCGTCATGCACGTAGTATTTTCTATCGTCTTTTGCAAACCTTCATTTTTTGTTGAGTTATAACCACACTTAGGAAACTGCTCGTGTTTGAGTTTTTGTGGGTCGTCGATCAACTGTGGTGACTACGGTTGTGCATTGCACTGTAGTTGAGAATTATATATGCATATTTTCTATTCCCTTTCACCAACCTTCATTTTTTGTTGAGTTATAGCTACATTTAGGAAATCGCTCTTGTTTAACTTTTCGTGGGCCATCGATGAACTTTTGTGACTACGATTGTGGATTACACTGTAGTTGTGCATTCTATCTGCGTATTTTCTATCGCCTTTTGCGAATCTTCATTTTTCTTTGAGTTATAGCTGCACTTAGGAAATTGTTCGTGTTTGAGTTTTCGGGGGCCATCGATCAACTTTGCTGACTATTATTGTTGATTGCACTGTAGTTGTCAATTCTCTACACATTTTTTATGGCGTTTCACGAACCTTCATTTGTTATTGAGTTATAGCCCCATTGAGGAAACCGCTCGTATTTGAGTTTTCATGGGCCATTGATCAACGTTGGTGTCTATAATTATGGATGGCACTGTAGTTGTCCATTCTATATGTGTATTTTTCTATCATCTTTTGTGAACCTTTTTTTTTCATTGGGTTATAGCTATATTGAAGAAATCGCTAGTATTTAGGTTTTCATGGGCCATTGATCAACTTTGGTGACTACAATTTGGATTGCATTATTGTTGTCTATTTTGTACTTGTATTTTCTATCACCTTTCGTGAACCTTCAATTTTTGTTGAGTTATAGCCACACTTAGGAAACTGCTCACATTTGAGTTTTTGTGGGCCATCGATCAACCTTGGTGACTGTGATTTTAGATGGCCCAGTAGTTGTCCATTCTATACTCATATTTTCTATTGCCTTTTGTGAACCCTCATTATTCAGTGAGTTATAGCCAAATTTAAGAAACCACCCGTATTTGAGTTTTCGTGGGCCATCAATCAACTTTGGTTACTATGATTGTAGATGGCACTGTAGTTGTCGATTCTATACGCGTATTTGCTATCACCTTTCATGAACCTTCATTATTTATTGAGTTATAGCTGCATTTAAGAAACTACCCGTATTTGAGTTTTCGTGGGCCATCGACAACTTTGGTTAGTATGATTGTGGATTGCACTGTAGTTGTCTATTATATTCATGTATTTTCTATCACCATTTGCGAACCTTCATTTTTAGTTTATTTATAGCCGCACTTAGGAAACCGTTCATGTTTTAGATTTCGTTGGCCATCAACTTTTGTAGCTACGATTGTGGATTGGTAATTGTGCATTCTATACGCATATTTTTAATAATGGATTACACTATAGTAGTGCATTCTATATGTGTATTTTCTATCACCCTTTGTGAACCTTCATTTTTCATTGAGTTATAGCTGCACTTAGGAAATTGCTCGTGTTTGGGTTTTCATGGGCCATCAATCAACTTTGGTGACTACGTTGTGGATTGTACTATAGTTTTGTGTTTTGTACGAATATTTTTAATCACCTTTCACGAAGATTCATTTTGTGTTGAGTTATAGCCACGTTTAGGATCGACTTTGGTGGCTATGATTGTGGATTACACTTTAATTGTTCATTCTCTATGCATATTTTGTATCGCCTTTCGTGAACCTTCATTTTACGTTGAGTTATAGCCGTACATAGGAAACTGCTCGTGTTTGAGTTATCGTGGGTCATCGATCAACTTTAGTGACTACGATTGTGGATTGCATTATAGTTGTGCATTATGAACGCTAATTTTCTATCACCTTTCATGAACCTTCATTATTTGTTTAGTTATAGCAGAATTTAGGATACCGCTTGTGTTTGAGATTCTTTAGACCATTGATCAACTTTGGTGACTACACTTGCGGATTACACTATAGTTGTGAATTTTATAATGACATTTTCTAATGTTCTCCTCAAACCTTCATTTTTTGATTATGTTGTACTGGTGAAATTGGCTGCGTTTTGCTTTGTATTATCAATGAACTTTGGTGACTACGATTGTTGACTGTACTGTATTTTTGCATTTTGTACGCATATTTTTAATCCACTTTCATGAACCTTCATTTTTTGTTAAGTTAAAGACGTATTTAGGAAAATGATTGTGTTTCAGTTTTCATGGGCATCGATCAACTTTGGTGACTATGATTTTGGATTACACTATAGTTTTGCATTCTATACATGTATTTTCTATTACCTTTGATGAACCTTCATTTTTCGATGAGTTATAGTTGCACTTAGGAAACCGATCATGTTTGAGTTTTGGTGGGCCATCGATCAACTTTGGTGACTACAATTGTGGATTGCACTATAGTTCTCCTTTCTCTACATTTATTTTCTATCACCTTTCACGAACCTTCATTTTTTGTTAAGTTATAGCTGCATTTAGAAAATCTCTTCTGTTTGAGTTTTGATGGGCCATCGATCAACTTTGGTGATTGTGATTGTCGATGAAACTGTAGTTGTCATTCTATACACGAATTTCTATTGATTTTCGTGAACCTTCATTTTTGTTGAGTTATAAGTGCATTTAGGAAACCGGTCATGTTTGAGTTTTTGTGGGCCATTATTAAACTTTAGTGACTACAATTGTGGATTTTACTATAGTTGTGCATTTTGTAAGCATTCTTTAATAGCCTTTCGTGAACCTTCATTTTTCATTTAGTTATAGCCGCAGTTAGGAAACTGGACTTGGTTGGGTTTTCGTGGGCCATCGGTCAACTTTGGTCACTACGATTGTGCATTGCACTGTAGTTGTCCATTATGTACGATTATTTTCTATCGCCTTTCGTGAAAATTCATTTTTTGTTGAGTTATAGCCACATTTAGGAAACTGATCGAGTTTGACCTTTCGTGGCACATTGATCAACTTTGGTGACTACACTTGTGGATTACACTGTAATTGTGCATTCTATACTTGTATTTTCTACCACATTTTGCGAACCTTCATTTTTGTTGAGTTATGGCCGCACTTAGAAAACAGCTCGTATTTTGATTTTTCGTGGGCCATCAATCAGCTTTGGTAATTATGATGGTGGATTAAACCGTAGTTGTGGATTCTATACGCGTATTTTCTATCGCCTTTCACGAACCTTCATGTTTCGTTCAATTATTGCCACACTTAGGAAATCGCTCATCTTTGAGTTTTCGTGGGCTATCGTTCAACTTTGGTGACTATAATTGTGACTGCAATCAGAAGGTCCATTTTTGTACATACTCTATCGCCGAGAACCTCTTTTTATTGAGTTATAGCCGACGAGGGAACCGGCCATTTGGAGTTTTCGTGGATAAACTGATCAACTTCAGTGACCAAACTTGCAATTGTAATGTAACAGCATTCTATACGCATATTTTCTTATCTATTTTTGTGAACCTCTTCATGTTTTGTTTACGAGTAGCGACGAAACCTTATGTTGAGTTTAGGCTATCAATCAACTAGGTGATGATGATTGTGGATTGTATTATAGCTGTTATTTTAGTATGCATATTTTCATCATCTTTCAGAACTTTCATTTTTGCTGAGTTACAGCCGCCATTTTGCAGCCACTCGTGTCTGATTTTCACGTGCTATTGATAGAGCCTGGTGACCTGATTGTGGGATTACATCAGAAGCAGGCATTCCCACCACACATTTTCTATTGCCTTCTCGAACCTCTTTTGCCTTTCATTGGAGGTCAGTCGCGACTTAGAATTGGCCGTGGTTTGAGCTTTCATGCTCATCAATTTTGATCACTTTTGCGACACGAGGTGGATTAACGCATTTGCAAAGAGTTTATACGTGTATTTTCACTTTTTGTGAACCTTCATCTTTTGTTGAGTTAAAGTTGCACTTAGGAAACCGCTCATGTTTGAAATTTCATGGTCCATCGATCAACTTTGGTGACTACAATTGTGGATTGCACTGTAATTATCCATTCTCTACGTGTATTTTTTATCGATTTTCTGAAACCTTCATTTTTTGTTGAGTTATAGCTGCATTTAGGAAATCACTTGAGTTGAGGCTTTTGTGGGCCATCGATCAACTTTTCTTACTATGCTTGTGAATTACATAGTAGTTGTACATTCTATACGCAAATTTTCTATCACATTTCATGAACCTTCATTTTTTGTTGAGTTATACCCTCAATTAGGGAAATGATCATGTTTGTGTTTTCATAGGGCATCAATCAAACTTGATCAACTTTGGGGACTATAAGTCAATAAAAACTAAAGGTTCATGAAAGGTGATAGAAAATACATTCATAGAATGCACAACTACAGTGTAATCCACAATCGTAGTAACCAAAGTTGATCAATGGCGCATAAAAACTCAAACATGAGCAGTTTGCTAAATATGGCTATAACACAACAAAAATTGAAGGTTCACGAAATCAGATAGAAAATACGCATATAAAATTCACAACTACAGTTCAATCCATAATTGTAGTCACCAAAGTTGATCGATGGCCCACGAAATCTCAATCTCAAGCAATTTCCTAAATAAGGCTATAACTCAACAAAAAATGATGGTTCGCGAAAGGCGATAGAAAATACACACACATAAGCGACAACTACAGTGCAATCGACAATCGTAGTCACCAAAGTTGATTGATGGCCCACGAAAACTCAAACACGATTGGTTTCCTAAATGTGGCTATAACTTAATAAAAAATGATAGTTCACTAAAGAAGATAGAAAATACGTGTATAGAATACACAACTACAGTATAATCTACAATTTTTGTCACCAAAGTTCATGGATGGCCTAGGAAAACTCAAACACAAGCATTTTATTAAATGTTGTTATAAGTCAACAAAAACCTAAGGTTCATGATAGGCGATTAAAAATATGCGTACAAAATGCAGAACTACAGTACAATCCACAATTTTAGTCACCAAAGTTGATTAATGGCCCACAAAAATTCAAACATGAGAGGTTTCCTAACTACGGCTTCAACTCAACGAAAAATGAAGGTTCACAAATGGCAATAGAAAGTACGTGTATAGAATTCACAACTTTACTGCAATGCACAATCGTAGTTACCAAAGGTGAACAACGGCCCACGAAAACTGAAATATGAGCAGTTTCCTAAATGAGGCTATAACTTAACAAAAAATGAAGGTTCGTGAAAGTTGATAGACAATTGTTTTTTGGAAAAATAAAAAATATGGGTTTTATAGGTTCTCATGTGCTCAACAAACCCAAGTCGTCTGGTTTTTGAAAAAAAAAGTTTTTTCTTGAAAAAGATACATTTTTTTGGAAAGTAGAAGCAGTGGAGGTAATAGAGGCAAATTTTTTGAATCTTTTCATGAAAAGTTTGAGAAATGGATTTTGTATAGATTGTCATTCTAAGTAAATCCAAATCATCCTTTTTTCAAAAAACTAAATGGTCAACAACATTCAAGAACCCCTCAAAAATAGAATTTATGAAACAAATCTTTTTGGGAAAACAAAAATATAGTTTTAATAGGTGTTTGTGTGCTAAAAAGACCTAGATCGTCTGTTTTTTGAAAAAATAGATTTTTTTGAAAAGTAGAAGTATTCGAGGTAACGCAGGTAATTTTTTTTAATCTTTTAATGAAAAAATTTAAGAAATAGATTTTGTAGAGAATGTCGTTTTGAGTAGACCCAGATCGTAATTTTTTTTTAATAACTATTTTTTCACCAACATGTAAGAACCCCTCAAAAATCGAACCTTTCTAAGTACACCCAGATCATCTTCGTTTCCAAAAACTAATTTTTCACTGCCTTTCGTGTTGTAGTTGTGGCTATAACTCAGCAAAAAATGAAATTTCATGAAAGGCAATAGAAAATACACGTATAGAATGGACAACTACAGTGTAATCCACAAGCATAGTCACAAAAGTTGATCGATGGCCCACAAAAATTAAAAGTCGAGGGGTTTCCTAAATGTGGCTATAACTCTACAAAAAATGAAGGTTCACAAAAGGTGATAGAAAATACGTGTACAAAATGGACAACTACAATGCAATGCACAATTGTTGACGCCAAAGTTGATCGATGTCCCAGGAAAATGAAAACATGAGTGGTTTCCTAAGTGCAGTTATAACTCAATGAAAAATGAAGGTTCGTAAAAGGAAATTTAAAATATGCTTACAAAATGCACAAGTACAATACAATCCACAATCATAGTCACCAAAGTTGATCAATAGGCTACAAAAACCCAGACATGAGTGGTTTCCTAAATGTGGCTATAACTCAACAAAAAATGAAGGTTCGCGAAAGGTTATAGAAAATACACGTATAAAATTCACAAAAACTCAATAACGAGCGACTTCCTAACTACGGCTATAATTCAACAAAAAATTTGTGTTCGCGAAAGGTGACAGAAAATATGCGTACAAAATGGAAAACTATAGTGTAATCCAAAATAGTAGTCACCATAGTTGATCGATGGCCCACGAAAATTGAAACACGAGCGGTTTCCTAAGTGCAGCTATAAATCAACAAAAAATGTAGGTTCATGAAAGGCGATAGAATATACACGTATAAAATGCACAACTAGAGTGTAATCCACAATCATAGTCACTAAAGTTGATTGTGTTGGAGTTATCAACCCAAGATCTTCAATCTGCAACACCAAAGAACCTCCACAAGAGATAGAGAGAAGCAACAATGGAAGATGCTATTCCACCAAACAAGGATTGCAGTATGATACAATGATCAATGCAATACAATACAATGCTATATGCAATACATTATGCTAGAGATGCCTTGCTTATAAAGGGAAGGATAAGAGATAGGATAAGACAAGATCATGACAAGTGTCTTAATCCTATCACATGAGACAACTAACTCATAACTACCTAGGAAAGTGGAAATTCTAGATAAGACAACTAATACTTATCTAGATATGACAACTAATATCCTAAGTAAACTTAATATGTGAATTAAGTCCCCTAAGTCCCTAGTAAAGGAATAAACTAGGTACAAGACTTATTCAGACCAACAGTTTGATGGCCAAGAAAAATTCAAACATGGGCGGTTTCCTAAATGCAGCTATAACTAAACAAAAAAGCAGGTTCGTGAAAGGTGATAGAAAATACACGTACAAAATGTAGAACTACAGTGCAATCCACAATGTAGTCACCAAAGTTCATTGATGACTACAATTATGACTACAATTATGGATTGCATCAAACAAATTTGGTGACTACAATTATGGATTGCACTGTAATTGTCCATTCTGTATGCGTATTTTCTATCGCCTTTTGTGAACCTTCATTTTTTGTTGAGTTATAGCTGCATTTAGCAAACCGCTCGAGTTTGAGTTTTCGTGGGCTGCCGATCAACTTTGGTGACTACAATTATGGATTACACTGCAGTTTTGAATTCTATATGTGTATTTTCTATTTGCTTGTGTGAACTTTCATTTTTTGTTGAGTTGTAGCTGCACTTTGGATACCAGTCATGTCTGAGTTTTCGTAGGCCATCAATCAACTTTGCTGACTATGATTGTGGATTACAATGTAGTTGCACATTCTATACGCGTATTTTCTATCGCCTTTCAGGAACCTTCATTTTTCATGGAAACCACACTTAGGATACCACACGTGTTAAAGAAATGCACAACTACATTGCAATCCTCAATCGTAGTCACAAAGTTGATCGATGGGCCATGAAAACTCATACACGAGCTGTTTCCTAAGTGCGGCTATAACTCAACGAAAATTGAAGGTTCGAGAAAGTCGAGAGAAAATACACATAGAGAATGGACAACTATAGTTTAATCCACAATCATAGTCACCAACGTTGATCGATGGCCCACAAAAAGTCAAACACGGGCAGTTTCCTCAATGCAGCTATAACTAAACAAAAAATACAGGTTTGTGAAAGGAGATAGAAAATTAACATTCATAATGCAGAATTCTATACATGTATTTTCTATTGCCTTTCGTGAACTTTCATTTTTCATTGAGTTGTAACCGCACTTAGGATACCGGTCGTGTTTGAGATTTCGTGGGCCATTAATCAACTTTGTTGACTACGATTGTGGATTACACAGTTGCACATTCTATACGCGTATTTTCTATCGCCTTTCACGAAACTTCATTTTTTCGTTGAAACCACACTTATGATATTGCACTTAGGATCAAACTATGGTGACTACGATTGTGGATTGCAGTGTAGTAGTCCATTCTCTACTTGTATTTTCTATCGCCTTTCATGAAACTTCATTTTTTCATTAGTTATACCACATGTACGAAACCGCTCGAGTTTGAGTTTTCATGGGCCACCAATCAACTTTGTCACTATGATTGTGGATTGTACTGTAGTTGTGCATTAGTTATGCATATTTTTAATCGCATTTCATGAAACTTCATTTTTTCTTGAGTTATAGCCGCATTTAGGAAAATGCTAGTATTTGAGTTATAGCCATTGATCAAATTTTGTGAATACGATTGTGGATTACTCTGTAGTTGTGCATTGATCAAATTATGGGCCATTGATCAAATTTTGTGAATACGATTATGGATTACATTGTATTTGTGCATTCTATACCTGTATTTTCTATCACCTTTCGCGAACCTTCATTTTTTTTTTAGTTATAGCTGCACTTAGGAAACCGCTTATGTTTGAGTTTTCGTGGGCCAAAGATCAACTTTGGTGACTTCGATTATGGAATGCACTGTAGTTGTCCATTCTCTATATGTATTTTCTATCGCTTTTTGTGAACCTTCATTTTTTGTTGAGTTATAACCTCATTTAGGAAATTGCTCAAGTTTGAGTTTTCATTGGCCATCGATCAACTTTGGTGACTACTCTTGTGGATTACATTATAGTTGTGCATTTTGTGCGTGTATTTTCTATCACCTTTCGCGAACATTTATCTTTTTTTTAGTTATAGCCGCATGTAGAAAACCACACGTTTGAGATTTTGTGGGCTATTGATCAACTTTGGTGACTAAGATTTTGGATTACACTATAGTTATACATTCTATACATATATTTTCTATTGTGTTCCGCGAACCTTACTTTTTTTGTTGAGTTATAGCCGCATTTGCGAAACCGCTCATGTTTGAGTTTTTGGAGGCCATCAATCAACTTTAGTGAGTACGATTGTGGATTGCACTGTAGTTGTCCATCTTGTGTTTGAGTTTTTGTGGGCCATTCATCAACTTTGGTGAGTACGATTGTGGATTGCACTGTAGTTGTCCATTTTGTACACGTATTTTCTATCACCTTTCTAGCGAACCTTCATTTTTTGTTGAGCTATAGCCGCATTTAAGAAACCGCTCGTGTTTTAGTTTTTGTCAGCCATCTATCAACTTTGGTGACTACGCTTTTGGATTATACTGTAGTTTTGCATTCTATATATGTATTTTCTATTACCTTTCGCGAACCTTCATTTTTTCTTCAATTATAGCCACATTTAGCAAACTGCTCATGTTTGAGTTTTATTGGGTCATCAATCAACTTTGGTGACTACAATTGTGGATTGTACTATAGTTTTGCATTTTTTACGTATATTTTTAATCCCTTTTCACAAACCTTCATTTTTTGTTGACTTAACGCCACGTTTAGGAAAACGCTCGTGTTTGAGTTTTCATGGCCATCGATCAACTTTGGTGACTACAATATATGTACACGTATTTTCTATCACCTTTCACAAACCTTCATTTTTTGTTGACTTATGGCCGATATTAGCATACCACTCATGTTTGAGTTTTTGTACGGCATCAATCAACTTTTGTGACTACTATTATGGATTGTACTTTAGTTGTGCATTATATACACATATTTTTAATCACCTTTCACAATTCTTCATTTTTTGTTGACTTATAGTGGCGTTTAGAAAAAGACTTGTGTTTGAGTTTTTTTGGGCCATCGATCAACTTTGGTAACTATAATTGTGGATTGTAATGTAGTTGTACATTCCTTAGGCATATTTTTAACTTCCTTTCATGAAACTTCATTTTTTGTTGAGTTATAGTTGCATTTAGGAAAACTCTTGTATTTGAGTTTTCGTGGGCCATTGATCAACTTTGGTGACTACAATTATGGATTACACTGTAGTTGTGCATTCTATACGCGTATGTTGAATCGCCATTCGAGAACATTCATTTTTCATTGAGTTATAGCCGCACTTAGGAAACTACTCGTGTTTGAGTTTTCTTTAGCCATCGATCAACTTTGGTGACTACGATTGTGTTCAAGAGACCCTGTTCGTCCGTTTTTTGTAAAAATATTTGTTCTTCAAAAAATAGATATCTTTTAAAAGTAGAAGCAGTAGAGGTAACAGAGGCAATTTTTTTGAATAAAGTTATGAAAATTTTGAGAAATAGGTTTTGTAGAGAATGTCATTCTAAGAAGACCCAGATCGTCCTTTTTTTCGAAAAACTAATTTTTCACCACCATGCAAGAGCCCCTCAAAAATAGAATCTAGAATTTTTTTTCTTTTGGGAAAATAAAAAATATGGGTTTTATAGGTGCCTATGTGCTAAAGAGACCCAGATCGTTCATTTTTTGAAAAAATAAGTTTTTGAAAACGATAGATTTTTGTGAAAAGTAGAAGTAGTAGACGTAACATAGGAAATTTGTTTGAATCTTTTTATGAAAAATGGGATAAATGGGTTTTGTAGACAATGTCATTCTAAGTAAACCCAAATCATCCTTTTTTCAAAAACCTAATATTTCACCAACATGCAAGAATCCCTCAAAAATGGAATCTACTAAGCTTTTTTTTTTGGGAAAATTGAAAATATGGGTTTTATAGGTACTTGTGTGCTCAAAAGACCCATATTATCCAGTTTTTTAAAAAATAGTTTGTTCTTGAAAAAGATAGATTTTTTTGAAAAGTAGAAGCTATGGAGGTAACAAAGGCAAGTTTTTGTATATTTTTATGAAAAATCTGAGAGATGTGTTTTGTAGAGCATGTCGTTCTGAGAAGACCTAGATCATCCTTTTTTCGAAAACTAATTTTTCAACAACATGCAAGAACCCCTCAAAAATAGAATCTACGAAACAAGTTTTTTTGGAAAAACCAAAATATGGTTTATATAGGTGCTTGTGTACTGAAGAGACCCAGATCGTCCATTTTTAAAAAAAATAAGTTATTCTTGAAAACCTAGTTTTTTTAAAAAAGTAGATGTAGTATAGGTAACAGAGGTAATTTTTTTGAATCTTTTCATGAAAACATCTAAGAAATGGGTTTTCTAGAGAATGTCGTTCTGAGTAGAGCTAGATCGTCCTATTTTCAGAAAACTAATTTTTCATGAACATGCAAGAACCCCTCAAAAATCAAATCTACTTAACAATTTTATTTGGGAAAATCAAAAATATGGGTTTTATAGGTGCTCGAGAGGTAAAGAGACCCTGATCATCCATTTTTTTTAAAAAAAAGTTATTTTTGAAAAACATAGTTTTTTTTTTAAAAGTAGAAGTAGTGGAGGTAATAGAGGCAAATTTTTTGAGTCTTTTTATGAAAAATCTAAGAAATGTGTTTTGTAGAGAATGTCATTTTGAATAGACCCAGGTCATCCTCTTTTCAAAAAAATATGTTGTTTTTGAAAAAGATAGATATTTTTCAAAAGTAGAATCAGTACAGGTAACAAAGGCAATTTTTTTGAATCTTTTTCTGAAAAATATGAGAAATGGGTTTTGTAGAGAATGTCGTTCTAAGTAATTCCAGATTGTCCTTTTTTCAAAAAAACTAATTTTTCACCAACATACAAGAACCCCCCAAAAATAGAATCTACGAAACAATTTTTTTTTGGGAAAATAAAAGATATGGGTTTTATAGGTGCTCATGTGCTTAACAGATTTAGATCGTCTCTTTTTTGAAAAACTAAGTACTTCTTGAAAAAAATCATTTTTTGAAAAAAGTAGAAGCAATAAAGGTAACAAAGACAAATTTTTTCAATCTTTTTATGAAAATTATTAGAAATGGGTTTTGTAGAGAATTCACCGAACAATTTTTTTGCGAAAATAGAAATATGGGTTTTATAGGTGCTCGTGTGCTCAAGAGACCTAATTGTCCATTTTTTGATAAAAGAAGTTGTCGAATTTTTTATTTTTTTTTGGAAAAGTAGAAGCAGTAAGTAACAAAGGCAAACTTTTTGAATCTTTTTATGAAAAATTAGAGAAATGGGTTTTGTAGAGAATGTTGTTCTAAGTAGACCCAGATTGTCCTTTTTTCCAAAAAACTAATTTTTCACCACCATGCAAGAACCCCTCAAAAATAGAAT
>VDFB02277200.1:0-25807 GCA_007258455.2 Sequoia sempervirens | reverse complement strand
AGGCTTAACATTGTCAGAAAGTGAAAAAAATCACATCGTTGGATAGCTAAGAGAGAACCTAACATTACCCATGTGTTAGATTTTGCAGATATTGAACTAGATACAATCCTGATGGTGAGCATGGACCCAATTATGTGAAAAACTGTAGAATTTGCAAAAACACGTCTCTGACCTCGTTGGGAATGCCCTCCAAGCATTTGGGTTGGTATTCCAAGGCAAGTTCTTTCACTTTTTTCTTTGTTTTTAACGTGAAATAATGCGAGCACGTTATAACGCGCTCGCGCTATGAGTTTTAAAAGTTTTTTTCAAAAGTGGCCACAAAATTGCTACCCAACTTCATGCACCCACCCTAAAATTAATATATTTAGGGTAATGATTAGAGTTAGTATTTAGGATTAGGGTTTATATCATGGTTAGTGTTAGCATTAGGGTTAGGGTTTAGTGTTAAGGTTGGGTTTATGGTCATAGTTAGTGTGAGAATTATGTTAGGGTTAGGGGTAGAATTATAGTTAGGGTTAGGGTTTTGATTATAATTATAATAGGTTTCAGAATAGGAATAAGGCTTTGGTTAGTGTTAAGGGTAGGGTTGGAATTACTATTAAGGTTTGGATTGGAATTATAATTAGGGGTAAGGTAAGGATTTATATTTGGTCGGACTATGGTTTGGGTTAGGGTTAGGGTCAAGTTTAGGATTAAGGTTAAGATTAGCATTAGGGTTAGGATTTGGTTTACAGATATGATTATGTTGAGGGTTAGGGTTTAGACTTATGATTAAGGTTATAGTTAGCGTTAGGGTTTAGTGTTAAGGTTTAGTGTTATACATTGAATAAATTAATATAATTAGGGTTATTATTAGGGTTAAAATTCAAGGTTACAATTTATATCACAGTTAAGGTTAGCATTAGGGTTAGCATTAGAATTTAAACCCTAGCCCTAAATGAATCCTAACCCTAACCCTAATTGAATTTGATCTAAAACTTTATCGTAGAACCATAACCCTAATGCTAATTGAACACTAAATCTAACCCTAATTAAACCCTACCCATAATCTAGTTCTTAACTATAACCTTAACACTAATACAAAGATTTATCCTAGAACCCTAACCTTAACCTGACCTTAATCCTAATCCTAAAACTAACCTCATGATCTATCTAGAATGGGTAAACCCACAAAAGTGGTTTACAATTTGAATGAGGAAAGAAAACTTGTAAAAAATGACCCCATGCCAAAAAAAAAATCATTTTGGGGGTTCGAATGAACTCATTGGTTCAAACGAACCAAAAAAGAGTTCGCTCGAACCAGGGTTCGAGCGAACCCATTTAATGCATGCACAAACAAAAAGCAAATAAAAACCCCTTTTGGGAAGGGGGTTCGAATGAATGTTGGTTCACTCGAACCCCCCTTTTCCCTAATTTTTGGCCTTGTTCACAAAAAAAACCTAGGTGCATGCTTGGCTTTCGGGTTAGCGAGGATGAAAATGGAGAAATTTTCCTAACCCTAGTGGAATCGAATTAGTCCTCGAGGCAGGCTATCAAAAATATAATCTTAATATGTTTTGGTTTTATTATGTATTTGTTTTTTAGTTTTATTAAACATAAGTTTTCATCGAAAATGAAGGTCTTATTACGCATGTGGAAAAATAGCAGTTATAAAAATTGAAAAATATGAGTGCAGGATCTTGAAGTCCTTGATCCAACAAAAAATAAATTAAATTTGATATATACAAAAATGTTACGCATTATCTTTACATTTAGCTATGTTTGAATTGTAATTGGTTTGACTTGAAGCGAGGTAAAGAAAAAATATTCAATAAGAAACCTATCTAACCAAGTGGAAGCACTAGATGTCGGAGTTACAAATCTAAATTTGAAAGAATTAAATTTTTATCAGCTAATGGAAAAAAGTTATGCATTATCTGATTAATAGCCACTTTTTTAAAATGTTATTACCTAAAAAACCGGTTTTCATGGGAGATGGAAAAAGAAGTGCAATCTAATTCCAAAAACTTTGAAAAAATATTTTTTAGAATCTATAGATAAAAATGTGAGACTCTAGTTTGCATCATAGATGTGCTCCATTATAGTTAACTGAACATAAGGTGAGTTCCACCTTACCATGTGGGTGTCCCATGTGCCCCTATTATTTAGGAACTCGCTATGGACACCCTCACATGCTTCTTACATTTAAAATTAATTACAAATGTCAATAATCATGATTATTTCATCAAATATTAATCTCATCCTAATCTTAGTGTTGTTGAACACATTCCAAGAATCTAGGAGATACATGAAATAATTAATGTTTAGGATTTGCAATTGAATGGCAACCTATTTCCAACATTCTCCCACTTGACATTATACATTGCAATTATTCTAAACAAGGAATAATAAATTTAAATCAAGTACAGGACTCAAGGCCAATGGCCTTCCTGCACCATGAGAACTTATCTGTAGGAACTGACTTCATAAGATAATCTGCAACATTAATCAAAGTGTCAACTTTTTCAATTAATACTTCCCCACTCTCAACCATTTCTCGCACAAAGTGATACTAAAAATCTACATGTTTAGTACGAGCATGATACATAGGATTTTTGGCTAAACAAATAGCACTCTGACTATCACATTCAAACCTAACTTGCTTGCAATTAAAACCAATACCTGACCCAAGCCTCTGTAACCAAACTGCCTCTTTAGAGGCATGTGTGGCAGCCATGTACTCTGCTTTTGTGGTGGACAAAGCAACCGTGGGCTGCCTCTTACTCATCCAATTAACCGCAGCTCCAAACAAAGTGTACACATAACCACTTGTTGACCTCCGACTGTCTAGATCTCCTGACCAATCTGAATCAACAAACCCATGTATGTCCAATGATCTATTCATAATATCAATATTATTTGAACCATGATAAACTAAACAGTAATCTAAAGTCCCTCGTAAATATCTAAATACCCTCTTAACATAAGTCCAATGTTCTTTACTAGGGTTAGACATAAACCTACTAAGAACTCCCACTACTTGTGCTATATCTGGTCTCGTATAGACCATTGCATACATTAAACTACCAATTGCACTAGCATACGAAATTTCAGACATTTCCTCAAAATCAAAATCAGATTTAGGACTCACATCTAAACTTAACTTTGTGCCAACTGGTAAAGGAATATTAACCAATTTACTGTCCTGCATGTTAAATCTTTTCAAAATAGTATCAACATAATTACTCTGACTTAAGCAAAGCTTTCTATTACCTCTATCTCTATTGATCTACATACCGAGGATATATTTTGCAACCCCTAGATCTTTCATCTCAAATGTGCTCGAGAGTTGTGCTTTCAATTCTCTGATCATTACCTTGATGTTACCAATAAACAACATGTCATCAACATACAAGATAATAATTAAAAGTTGATCATCAATAATTTTTATATAAACACAATGATCTTCCTCACTCCTAACATAACCAATTTTTAATGTGAAAGCATCAAACTTTTGGTACCACATTCTGGGTGACTGTTTCAATCCATATAAAGATCTCTTTAACATGCAAACAAATTCTTCTTTTCCTTTTACAAAAAAACCTTTAGGTTACTTCATATAAATCTCCTCATCAAGATTCCCATGCAAAAATGTAGTTTTCACATCCATTTGCTCAATTTCAAAATCATAAGCAGCAACAATATATAAGAAGAATCTAATAGAAGTTAATTTAGCAACAGGAGAGAAGATTTCATTAAAGTCAACTACCTCTCTCTGGGAGTAGCCCTTGGCCACTAATCTAGCCTTGTACCTTTAGAGATTACCATCTGCACCAATCTTCTTTTTAAAGATCCATTTACAACCAATGGACTTTCTATCTTTGGGAAAACTCTCAAGATCCCATGTGTCACAAGTATCCAAAGATTCCATTTCCTCATGCATAGCTTGTGACCAAAGCTTTTTCTCATCTGAGGACAAAGCTTCCCTGTAAGAACTGGGCTCATCATTAGTACTCATTAAAACAAAAATACAACATAAATTAGGTGGGCTATACCTATCAACGAGATTTCGTTGTCTTGTGGATCTCCTTAAAGGAGTTTCTTCTGGTTCCTCAATATGCTCATCTTGAGCCTCTATTTCAGAAGAACTCTCTGAACTCTCTTCTTGTGATTCATCCACTTGTTCTTCAACATGTGCATCTTGTTGCTTCTCAGTATTTGTCTCAAAATGCACTGTTCGAGAAGCATCCTTTTCCTTTGGTTGTTCTTCTCCTAAATAAGCTCTAAATTCCCTGAAAATAACATCTCTAGATAAAGAAACTTTTCTTGTTAGTGGATTCCAAAGCTTGTATCCTTTTACATTTTCACCATAACCTATGAATATGCATTTATGTGCTTTAGGATCCAATTTAGATTGCTTTTCTTGAGGCACGTGAACAAAAGCCTCACAACCAAAGATCCTTAAATGTGCAACACTAGGTTTCTTACCTAACCACATCTCATAAGGAGTTTTATCTTCAATAGATGCACTAGGGGATCTATTGATTAAATAACAAGAAGTACATACCGCTTCAACCCATAAGGACCATTCAAGCTTAGCACTACTTAACATACTCCTAGCTCTTTCCTTTAAGGTTTGGTTCATCCTTTCTACTACTCCATTTTGTTGAGATGTATATGGAGTAGTTTTTTGTCTCACTATTCCTGCATGCTTACAATAATCATCAAGTTCCTTAGAACAATACTCACCACCATTATCTGATCTCAACACTTTTATCTTATGATCTAATTGTTTCTCAACCAAAGCCTTAAATTCCTTAAACTTATTAAACACATCAGATTTGTTATGCATAAAATATATCCAAGCGTATCTTGAGACATCATCAATAAATGTGACATAGTATCTAGATTTTCCAATAGATTCAATAACCATAGGACCCATTACATCTGAGTGAATAATCTCTAATAATCTTTTAGCTATATTTGTACCACTAGGAAATTTAGATCTAGATTGTTTTCCAAACACACAGTGCTCCCACTATATTAATTAGGAATACCGTCAACCAAATTTTTATTAAGAATGGTCCTAAGACATTTTTCACCTATATGGCCCAATCTATGGTGCCATAGCATACATGTATTTTCAGCTTCAGTTACATTTGATAAAATATCTACATTGGAGGTATTCAGCTTAAACAAAGTCCCAATCCGAGATCCTTTAGCAACCACCATATTCCCTTTCACCAATCTGCAACCACCTTTGTCAAATGTCACATGCATTCCAAAATCATTAAACTTAGAGACAAAAAGTAGATTCCTTGCAAGTCCTAGAATATGTAAAGCATCATTAAGGGTATTAATACTACCATCACTGAAACACAATTTTACCTCTCCTTTGCCAACAAATTTGGTTGTGTTGTTGTCTCCAAAGAAGACATCTCCTCCATCATATGTAGTATACTTAGAGAACCACTCCTTTCTAGGAGTCATATGATAGGAGCAACCTAAATCAAGAAGCCAAGAGTTATCAACAACAATATTAGAAGAAATGACTAATGCATCATTACTATCATCGGATTTTTTTGTAGAAGCATGAGTACTCTTCTTCTTTCTCTTACAATCATTTTTAATATGTCTAGGTTTTCTGCAATTCCAACACTTTACCTTACTCTTACCAGGGGTTTTTGATCGTCCTTTAGACTTACCCTTTCCTTTCTTGTATGTTTAGATTCCTTCTCTTTAGGCCTACCTCTTACAAACAAGGCATCTTGGGAGCCAGTTTTAGATTTCATCCTCATCTCCTTTGATAGGAGAGTAGGAATGATGTCCATTTTTGGATCTGCACCATTACCACTAATTGCAACTATTAGATTTTCCCAAGAATCTGGTAAAGAGAAAAGCAATAAAATGCACTTATCCTCATCCTCAAGCTTTACATCTACGGATGCTAACTAACTGAGAATTAAATTGAAAGCATTTAAATGTTGTGCTACTGAATCACCATCTTTCATTTTCAATTAATATAATTGCCTTTTTAGATACAACTTATTTGTTAGACTCTTTATTTGATAAATGTCTCCTATTCTTTTCCACAATTAATATGCACTGGTTTCCACTAAAACATTTAAAAGAACAACATCAACAAGACACAATATAATTGTTCCTCTTGCCTTTTTATCTAACTTAGCCCAATCTTCATCTGACATAGTTGTAGGTTTCTTTGTCTCATTATTAATTGCTAACCATTGATCTCTTTCTTCAAGAAGATCTTCCATTTTTAATTTCCACATTTCATAGTTAGAACCATTGAACTTTTCAATATCTAACCTTGAATTCATTGTAACAAAAACTTAATTCCAAAATTAGCAAATTACTAAAATAATAAGAGCTCCCACTAAGCCAATAAATCCTTCAAACTTTAAGAGAATGGCGTCCTAATACTCTACCCAACCTCAGCTCTGATACCAAATGTTAAAAAATGAGGTGTTTTCTTAGCTTAATACTGTGTAATTTTTTTTTGCTGATCTAAGTAAGCTCTTTCTTTGTTACATATATTCTTTGTGGGTGATTATCTTGATTAATTAATTTTATTGTGGTAGAATGAAGAGAGAAGTTGATAGAAGAACTAGATAGGATATTAGAAAGATCACACAAGATATAACGTGGAGAAACCCTTTTGGGAAAAAACTCCACCAAGAATTATTCTATTATTCAATCTTTGAATTACAATAGCTCCCATTCTTGCTTGAGAATGCTTCTTCTATCCTTTTCAATCTTCTTCACACCTGCAATAACAATTATGAAAACTCTCTTCAACTTGAATGAGATATAGAGACAATATGCAACCTTGTAATCTCCAATATGGTGATAATTAAAATGCACAAGCTCAAGCCCTTGAAAAGGTACACCATATTCCTTCAAGTTGAGTTATTCTGTGAAGACTAAAGCTTACAACATGTGCTTCATGCATTTGGGAATCCCAAACTGAAGCTACAACTTATCCTTCACTTTGGTGATAATTCCAAAGCTCTTCCTCAAAGTTGGTGCCCTTAAGTAATCCTACTTAACTGAGCCTTCAGACATATCTTATCATGCATGAGGTAAATCCAAAGCTCTTGGGTGCCCAAGTTGGCTCAAGTGATTTCTGATTAAAGCTGAAACATTTACTCAACACCATTCCCAAAGAATGGTCATCCCTTGATGGCCCCGGAGTGGTCCACTGTTATCTATCATACAACCCGATGTTGAGTAGCCATGCATTCCAAGTTAATTGGTAACTAACATGCAAGCTGAGAGCTAATTGAGAGACAAATGAACAATACTTGAGATTAGACTAAACTACTGAGACTAAACTAGAAACAAACCTTCAAGCATGCAAACATCAAAATCCCTAACTCCTAGGATCTTTACATACGATGAGAAGTGTTAACTATTACTCAGGTATAGTTAGCTGAACACAAAGGTGAGTGTAACCTTACCGTAATGGATGTCCCATGTACTTGTGTTGGAACTCACTAGGCCCTCACGTGCTTCTTACAAATATTATTTATTATGATGAATTAGGTACATGCGTGAAGAGAGCTTTGGTTAAGGAAAAAATGAAGATCAAAGGTGGTGCAACATTCAATGATGCATGTTCTATTGTTGATTGGTGTACTTATGCATTATCACAAGGACATACACTTGATTCACAAGTGTGTAGGTTCTTTTGGTTGGTTGAGGAGGGAACAGTGGGAGACAAATTGGAATGTCAAACAATTAGAGATTCTTCAAAGATGCATTCATTTTGAAGCTTAGATGTGGTGCATAGACCATATGGACACGAGAGATAGCTTGTTTTTGTTAGAATCATATATAGTGTGAGTGGGATCATTGCGAGTCAAGTGAGTGGGTAGATACATGGATTCCATAGTACCTAACCCCTTTATCTATAGCACAATCCTTGTTAGAAGATGTAATGGAAAGTTCACTTAACTACGACCAAATTTTAGATCTTGTACAACCAGGACATGTCTATGCAGTTGTAGCACCACAAGAGAATGAAAAGGGATCAAACTATTGGTTGGAACGATGTGTACAAGAAAAGAAAAAGCTAACATAACCAATGACAAATGATGATGGGTTCATGCATCCTACAGGTTTAGTTGTTGTTTCTCAAACTTGGTTGCATCACCATTTCATCATCGTTTAGGTTGTTTAGAATAATATAAATTTGTTATTCTAAGCATCTTTTCTAGTTTGTATTACAATTTTATCATCATTTAGGTTGTTTAGTATAATATAGATTTTTTATTCTAAGTGTATTTAGATGTTGATATAAAACTTATGATCATATAGGTTCAGTTGTTGTTTTTGGAACATGGTTGTGAACATATATGATTAGAAAGAACAACATACCTACATTTGAAGACTATGAGAAACAAAAAACCATTCTCGTGTATTCACATCTTGTTACAGCAACAAATGTTAAGTCATTGAGACATCATGCTAGACCAAAAACAAAGGAGCTATGGATAATTAGTAGTGTTGATCATGAAGCATTACTAGAAACTCTGAAGGTAAGAGATGACCATTTAGGAACACTTGAGTAGCAAATCATTTGTTGTGTGGGACAGGTATGATATTGTTCATCACATATTGATATTGTTTATCTACTAAGGTTCATTATTTTGGTTGTTTAGAATAATATAGTTTTGTTATTCTAAGCATCTTTTCTAGTTTGCATTACCAATTCATCATCATTTAGGTTGTTTAGAATAATATAGATTTTTTAGTTTATGCATCTTTTCTATTGTGACCATATAGATTTTTCATTCGAAATATATTGTGATGTTCCTGGCATGATTGATCATGGAGCTACTGCAACAATAGCTAGCTTTGATCCTTTGGCAAAGGTATGTGACATTAAAATAATATAGATTTGTTATTCTAAGCATCTTTTCTAGTTTGTGTTACCAATTCAACATCATTTAGGTTGTTTAGAATAATATAGATTTGTTAGTCTAAGCATTTTTTCTATTGTGACAATATAGATTTGTCATTCAAAGTATATTGCAATGTTCCTGACATGATTGATCATGGAGATTGTTCAACAATAGCCAACTCTGATCCTTTGGCAGAGGTGTGCAACAAATTAGAATAATATAGATTTTTTATTCTATGCATCTTTTCTAGTTTGCATTACCAATTCATCATCATTTAGGTTGTTTAGAATAATATAGATTTGTTAGTCTAAGTATCTTTTCTATTGTGACCATATAGATTTTTCATTCAAAGTATATTGTGATGTTCCTGGCACGATTGATCATGGAGTTATTGAAACAATATGGATTTGTTATTCTAAGCATCCTTTCTAGTTTTCATTACCATTTTATCATCATTTAGGTTGTTTAGAATAATATAGATTTGTTATTCTAAGCATCTTTTCTATTGTATATAGTTTAACTACTACCTCAATGGTTTGTATAGGTGCTTGTCACTCTAGAACATCAACATGCTACAATTGTGGAAGAGTGTGCCAACCGCGAAGGCAACACGTGATCTATTTCCTTCCCCTACTAGGAAATGACTATGGATTAGGGTCGTCTATTGTATGCCTATGTGGAATTTTGCAAATCATATATTTGATAGCAATACTTGAATGATAATATCATGCATATTGTGTATATTTTATGTGTATTCAAGTGTATACTTTACAACTTATGTGTATACTTTATCACTTATGAGTATTCCAATGTATACTTTACAACCTACGTGTTTTCATGTGTATACTTTGTATTCATGTGTGTAGTTCATAACTTAAGTGTATTTGAATAAATGATTCACTTATTCACTTACTCACGTGGAGCAGAATGAACCCTAAACCCCTTTGCACATTTACACTGCATCCATCTAACCATTTTTCCATCAACTAAAAACTCGACACCACGGGAAAACACCTTAGAGATATCAAAAACTGAGAGAGGTTATTGTAGAGGGGCCCTACATGATCTCATAGACTTGGGCGGATTATTTCTAGGTGACAGTTTCCGAGTAATAGCTCATTAAAGATTGCACTTCCTTTTAACACTTTGGACTCTTAAGGGAAATCACCGATCCAATGTAGCTCGGAGTGATTCAACATGTTTGGGTGCAAAAAGGACTACATCTAATGTAAACATACCCATTCATATGTGTTAGAACAATTCAATTAGTTGTACGATTTGCAAAAAAAAAAATTGTACCACTTTACCACTTTACACTACTTGCATTTGACAACTTTTTTCTCAACTGAAAACTTATCGCCACGAGAAAATGCCTCCAAGATAGTGAACGAGAGAGGTTATTGTAGAGGGTCCCAACACAATCATGCAGCCTTAGATGAAGAGTGTGTAAGCATCACGGTTTCCGAGTAATAGCCCATCAGAGGTTGCTATCTTTTTGCACTTTGGACTCTTAAGGAAAATCGCTAGTCCAATGTAGCTTGGAGTGGTTCAGCATGTTTAGGTGCAAAATATGACCATTCCTAGTGTAAACATACCCATCCAGACATGTTGGAACAACCTGTTTGGTCATACGAGTTGCAGAACGAAAGTTGCACCACTTTGCAACATTACACTACTTGCACTTGACAACTTTTTCCTCAACTGAAAAACTTGTTACCACAAGAAAATACTTCGAGATAGAAAAAACCAAGAGAGGTTATTGTAGAAGGTCCCAACACAATCCCATATCCTTAGACGAAGATTCTATAAGTTTCATAGTTTATGAGTATAGCCCATCAAAGATTGTTGTCTTTAAGCACTTTAGACTCTTAAGGGAAATCGTCAGTCCAATGTAGCTCAAAGTGGCTCGGCGTGTTTGGATGCAAAAGAGGACCATGCCTAGCATAAAAATACCCATTCAGACATGTTGGAACAATTCATTTTGTCATACGAGTTGTAGAATGAAATTTGCACCACTTTTTAACTTTACACTGCTTGCATTTGACAATTTTTTCCTCAACCGAAAACCCCTTACCACAGGAAAATGCATCTGAAATAGTGAAAAATGAGAGAGGTTATTGTAGAGGGTCCCAACACGATCCCATAGCCTTAGATAGAGAGTCTATAAGTGTCACAGTTTTTGAGTAATAGCTCGTCAAAGATTGTTGTCTTTTAACACTTTGGACTCTTAAGGGAAATCAATGGTCCAATGTAGCTTAGAGTGGTTTGATATGTTTGGGTGCAAAAGAGGACCATCCCTAGCATAAACGTACCCATATAGATGTGTTGGAACAATTCGTTTGGTCGTACAAGTTGCAGAATTAAAGTCGCACCACTTTACAACTTTACACTACTTACATATGACAACTTTTTCCTCAACTAAAAACTTCTCACCATAGGAAAACATCTCCAAGATAACAAAAACTAAAATATTTTATTGAAGAGGGTCCCAAAACGACTTTGTAGCCTCAGATAAAGAGTATGTAAGCGTCATGTTTTTCGAGTAATAGCCCGTCAAAGATTGCTGCCTTTTAACATTTTGGACTCTTAAGGGAATTTTCCGATCCAATGTAGCTCAGAGTGATTTGGCATGTTTGGGTGCAAAAGAGAACCATACCTAACATAAAATTACCCATTCAAACATGTTGGAATAGTCTATTTGGTCGTATGAGTTACAGAATGAAAGTTGCACCACTTTGCAACTTTACACTGTTTGCATTTGACAACTTTTTCCTCAATTGAAAACTCATCACCATGAAAAAATTCCTCTGAGATAGAAAAAAAAAAGAGAGGTCATTGAAGAGGGTCATAACATGATCCCGTAGCCTCAGATAAAGAGTTTTTAAGCATCACAGTCTCTGAGTAATAGCCCGTCAAAGATTGTTGTCATTTTTGCACTGTGGACTCTTAAGGGATATCATCAGTCCAATATAGCTCTAACTATTTCAACATGTTTGGGTTCGAAACAAGACCATGCCTAGCCTAAATGTACCCATCCACACACATTGGAACTATTTTTAGAGCAGACTAACCTCCTTTTCATTGATGATAAAACCTTCTTTTTATCTTTTCATTCCTTTTGTAAGTGGTTAATTTTAGTCTTCAATTGTTTTGCTTCAATTTCAGCACTTAGGAAAACAAGATCCTTTTGTTTAATAGATTTTTAAACACTTAGGAAAAAAACTTCATTTTTTCAAATCCACCTTAACCATCATCTCTCACTTTCTTTTCCTACACAATTTCTTACCAAATACAAAACCTCAATTGTGTTAGGTTGAATGGCATATATGACAACAATTGCAATATAACAAATTTTGTGTGGGTCAAGATTGATTGAAACATATGACAATATCATATCAATGTTATTTCTTTTGTGTGAAGTGTACATTATGACTAGTGTGCATGAAACCCATATAGTATTCCTAGTTTTCTTATTGATATATTATGGTTAGCAACATGCATTAGTGTATTAAGATAATACAAATTTCATGTCGAAGGTCAAATAGCATGCATGTTATGGAGTTGTATTTGGTTTGTTTAATGGTAGTATCACACTCATTTGGTTTGTTTAATGGTTGCATCATGGTTGAGTGATGTCTTAATTTTTTATTGTGATTATTGTATAGATTTCACATGAACAATCTAATGAACATGTATCTTGTTCAGTTGTAAGGACTTTGTTTGAAGGTTACATCAAACACCTATGGTTGAAAGATAGTGATTTTTATTCAAGATGATTTTATACCTTTTACATGTTATTAAGCTTGAATGAACATTGAGTGACATTGATTTTTATCAAGATGATTATATTACTTTTGAATGAACACTGTAACATGACATATATTTCATTAAGTTATATCCATTTGTTTGAATTTTTTAATCAATCAAAAGAATTAATGCCATAAGACCATCACAAGCCGCTCTTTTCATATTTTTTTCCTTGTCTATGAGACCACAATTCTTTGAGGCATATTTTCAAACAGTTCTTTTCAACAAATATTATACAGTGCTTCTTATACCATTTTTCATTAATGTTAACTTCTTTTGAAACAAAAATCAGTTGTCCACTTCATTATAGGAGTTCATAAAACAAAATAATTTCAAATGTAAATTCAGTCAACAAAGCTTGAAATCACGTGTATTCTCAAATTAAGTTTTTGATAAAAATGTTTTGGTAGACATGTATGAAAAATGTGGTACAATAGAAAAGGCAGTGAACTGTTTGAAAAAACTCCTCAAAGAAATGTGGTCTCATGGAATGTAATGTATGTGAACCTTAATATGAATGAACTCTAATATAGATGGATTACCAATTTTAATTCATAAGTTCTATTAAAATGCAATTTCATTAATCTATAACATACATTATCAATCATAACTTTAAACCATTCTAATCTATAATTATGCATTTCTGATTTTGAAAATTCAAAGTAGAAATACATGCACACGAGGAACAAATTAGATTGAATATCAATTCTTATATATCAAAATGTAGAATAATTGTGTTTGTGCATATACAAATTTGGCATATATGCCTACTCAGAACAATTTTTACAAGTTTTAAAAATTGTGGTATATATGTCATCTTAAGATCTATCAAACCATAAGTACATATCAATCTATATCATATCCTAATCATGTGTTGGACCATCAAAATTGAGTCTCCTTGAAGAAGTTAATTGCTCTGAAGCTTCCTGCACAATAACAATTCAAACCACAAATTAGATTAATTATGTGAATGGTTGACAAGATAGACTAGTAAATAGAAACTTATATACTATCATTTATTTAAATTATGAATTTAACATCAAAATCACTATACATGTACTATATTATATCAATAATGCAATTTTTGTTTACCTCAAGTATTGCTCTCTTTTTTGCAAAATGGTCTGCATATGATTGTCCCTTAGGATGGTCAGGAGTCCCAGTATAAAGAAATGGTCCCACACTGGTCATAGTGTTGAGTTGGACAAAGGACTATAGTAGGTAAAATAAAAATCATAAAAAATAACATATAATTGTTGATAAATAATCATATTTATGAAACATATATCTACTCCTATCTAAATGTAAATATCTGCAATATAAAATAAACACATACCTATTGTAATGTTATGACACTAGATGGTCTCATAGTGGATGAAGCAGCTAAGATCATTTCCTATATAAAAAATGACAAGAATGTAACACAATTTAAATGCACATGCATGTATAATCATAATGTCAAGAATAATAAAAAATATATACCTATTGTGCAACTTCATCCAATGGGTCAGACCCAGTCAATAAGGTTGTATAAGAACCAAGTTACTGCATAAAAAGGCAAGATTACATTAGACTATCAATCTATGTAGTACATGTATTTAAACATAATAGATTTCAAAAATTAACATCTAAAATAAAAATTTAAATAATATCGTATATTGATTCTCTAGGGGAAATAAAATGGTTGTATGCGTAGCCTCTTGCACTTGAAAAATTTTCTCTTCTGTCAGGACTTGTTAAAAATTCCACCACATAAACATATGTTAGTACAAATATCTCTCATAAAATATGAAAGAATTTAGATAAAACACACTATGAAATTACTTTAAGTCTTATTGATGCTCCCATATCGTCCTTGGCAATTGATGTCTCTTTTGAAAATGGTCCACTCTATGCTCTAGCAACTCCTACATCCGACATATCATGAACCTCATTATCAGATGTGTTTATGGAAGCCCCAGTGGACTATCAAAGAGGACCCAAACATAAATTGTTGCATGTCATGAAATAATGAGGCACACAAATATGTCTCGAAGAGGACGGTATACCAGTGGGAGTTGATGCAACAGGTGCATCACCATCATGATGAGATGTATCATGTGCAACACCATCGTGACGGGATGCATAGTCAAATGGTTGCGCAACATGATGGCTCTATGTGACCAAATGATCACTCAATGAATGTAAGGCATACATGCTCTGAGTCCCTGCATCTAAAGCAATATCAGGGTAAGGTAGTGGAGTTGGGGTATCAATAGGCGGAGCAGGATGAACTAGGGTGATTCGGCATGCTCTAGGTCTATCCTGTGGCATCCCTCTATCAACATCCTGAAAATCTCACATGTCAAAGTAATTGACATGCCTCCATAGGAAAAACTCAACATATAATTTTTAGAGAAAATATAGAGGGATGTCAAGATTTTTGTTGGGTGGTTTACCAAAAACTATCCACCAACGTCTCCAAAAAAGATCTAATATGCATCTATGGGTGCACCATTTAATTGAAAATTTTGGCTTCTGCACATTAACAGACTGCCCTGTTTTGTGATCGATGAAAAAATTAGTTGATTGGGCTTTGTCAATATCAAGTGCCCTCACCTCATCATATGATAATCCATCGGCATAAAATTGTCTTTGTTCCTCTTGCCACTGTGCAAATCTATTATGTTGAGTTGCCAAAGTTTCAACATTTGAAATGATTGTTTCTAAAGTGTTTTTCATGTCTGATAGCTCAGTGAGTGTCTTATAGATTTGACATACATTTCTCAATTGATCTAAATTTATATGAATAGATTTATATATTATTGGCACATTTTGGTTTGGAAACAATGGTCACAGTGGAGGATTTGGGAGGTTTTCATCTTGTGCGGGGTTAGGGTTTTCATGTTGACCCTGATGAATTTTTTCATGTTGAGTGAGGTTGGGATCATCCATTTTAAGCATGTTAATTGATATTTTTTTTCAAAATTAACAATGATTTAAATGTTGGGGGATCACCTTATGGTGTAGTGGTGAAGTGGTTGCACTACTACTGGTGCAACCAAGGTTTGATTCCTTGCCTGGCCAAAACTGGTGTATACCGATTTAAGTCCACCTTGATGGACATGTTGGAGGTTGCGTACATAGGTGGTTGGTACATGTAAGGTACTGGAGGATGGAGGGAGGTGCTTAGGAAGAGTTGGTGGTCACCAAGGAGGAGGTTGACTATGCTAGACAATGGTTGGATGAGAGTGCTCGCGGACTTGTGCCAGACCCATAATGGAGTGTGCTACACATGGATTCAGTTCCTTGGCATGTATTGGTCACAGAATGTGTTAGACGCACACGGCTCTTTCATGCCTTGTCTTTTTGTATTAGACCCATGCAGGTCTTTCATTCCTCTGGGCTCAATCCTTGTTGGTCTTTCGTGTTAGGATTCAAAGATGAGGTCCCCCAGTTTGTGGCCTCACTGGTTCATAGCTCCAGTTCAAAAGTGTTTACCAATAAAAAAAAGAAATGATTTAAATGCTATAAAAACCTATCAAATATCCTATTTTTCACTAAAATGGACAAAAAAATAATGCAAAACCAATAAAAATTGAAGAAAAACATAAAAATCCAAAAATACCTATCAAATTTGATCGATTTGAGCAAGAAGTGGCACCTACGAATGGATATTTGAGTTGCAAAGCTGAAAACCCATGTCGATTGTGCTAAAAATGAGCTCTTGAGTTTTTGTTTTTCCTTTTATAAAACAAGGAACGGATATCCGTGTCCTTTATGTAGTTTTTTTAATATATGGTCAGCTCTAGGACCCGACCATATTGTTAAATTGGTGGTGTTTTTTGAAATGTAAGATATATCACTATTGGTAGTATAATATTATTATATAATATATATTATATTAATATACTATATATAATATAATACATATTATATTATTTATAATACATATATTATATTATAATATAATAAAATACAATATTATATTATAATATAATAAAATACAATATTATATTATTATATAATATTAGATATAGAGTAAGAACTTAGTACATTAGATACATCTCAGTATAGCATCTTATATTGTGCAACAAAATGAAGCTTATAAGCTTATCCTGAGGAGATCAAATGTTTAAGTGTTTAAAAGCTTAGGAAATATGTATATCAAATACAAAACAATATTAATTGTTGAACTATCCAGGAAACAACATTAACTGTTTAGGAAATATGTGTCTCCCTAGGATCCTCCTCTAGCTATCCCTTCCATGGAACCATTGTTGCCCCAAACTGTTGTCATTGTTTCAACAAAGCCTTCCTGTCCCTCGATGAACGCTTATGCTAATCCTTTGAATGCTCCTGACTCCTCTTCTGCGTTGTCAGCTTCGCTGTGTGGTGGCTCTTTGCCCAAGGTGGTTATTGAGGAACCACTCATCTCACCTCGCTCAGTGGACTTCGTTTTTGAGCTTTCCTGGTCTGTTGTGAAGAAGGGTGTAACATCCCTCTTCTTAATACTCAAGTAAACTCAAGAATTTACTAGAAGGTAAATAAACTAGTAACCATGAGAGAGATTTTTTTTTTTTTAAACATTTGCATAAGGTTAAGAAATAAGTACAACTTTTCTAGATAGTTTCAAACTTGAAATCATATATAATCATAGCTAGAAACAAAGAGAATTCCTTACACTTCCCATTTATATTACATAAAATAAAATTGGAAAAAGAATAGTTTACCTCATAAGTTTTGACTGTCATAAGCCAAAACATGAAGTTCACTGCATCTGGAATGTTGATCTCTATCTTCACAAGCCTTAGAGAGTCTACTACTACAGAGGGAGAGCATCATCCGAGTTCTTTTCCTCCAACCACATACTCAAGTGGTTCCCCACACACTTCCTAACTAGAAGTGACCTGACCAGGTTCTCGAAGGGTATAGATATAAGGAACTTGTCAAGTTTCTCCATCTGAGTCCTGGTGATGTGTCCTACAAAACTCAATCGACCACACAACTCTAGACTCCTTCTAGCTAAGTATGATCATTCTGATTGGTCATGCCCTCTAGACACACACTTCTGACTCATCTTAGAAGTTGTCTCATCCTATAGTTTTTCTTACTTTGTTTGGTACTCTAGACATAACTAGTCTGTATAGAAAATTCATTCTAGCCAATCTAACTTAGAACTAATCCTTAATCTAGGATATACATTTGATGTAAATATTTAGGTATTTCAACCCTTTTAAAAGTCCCTTATTGCATTTTGGTAATATCTAGGGTTTATGAATTCCTGTCATTTTACTCTCAAGATTCAATACCCAACATCTTGATGTGTTAAAGCAAGTTTCAACATTATCGCATAATCTCATAAGGTGTTATAAAGACTTCCTATCTTGTTCTATGGTTTCCTCGACCTTTCAATGTCAATCAATATATATATGTACAATGTCATATCCGACATAAGCATTATAGATTTCCTATATCCTTCTTGTTTCAATTCTAGGGTTTAGCTTCTCTAACCCAATACATGGAAATATCAAACATCCTTGATTTTCCAAAGGTAATAACATAAGTGTAATTAATCATAAGAACAAATTGCTTCTAGTCTTTCCTAGACCACTTGACATTGTTTAAGTTCACATTTTACGTACATGAATAAACATAGTATTCAATGTATCTCTTTACCAATATAATAACTAAAAGAATACTATCATTTCATATCAATAGTCTAGATTTAAGTCAATCTTCCAACATAAGTTAGGTTTTCCCTTCTCACCCACTCTCAAGCATCTTTAGCCATATGGACGACACCTTGTCGTCATCAAGATGTACATAAGGTTATAAAAAGTATATAGACATCCTTTTCAAATACCCCACCAGGGTGTTTTCAATAAGGAACATATCGAGGAAGGAAAGAGGTTTTTCCTTTCCAAGGACCCGATTATTTATACAAAGTCACTCAACAAGTAGTTATTAAAATAACTCAAGAATAGTTATACATTACTCGAGTAAGTGTTCATGATAGAAAATCTAGCACTTAGTTGTGCTTCAGTCCTTTCTTCCACTTATTTACTTCTCAACAGTCAAGCTTGGTTCACTACCAACCAAGGAACTATGGTTTGATATTACCTTTTAATAATGAAAAAGAATCTTATAATAAGCAATGATGGTTTCATGCTGCATTCCCAACCATATCTATGCCAAGAAGGGTTTGAGGGTATCATACCTCGACTACCTTTTTAAGCATCTAAATCACTCTAAAACAATCAAGAATTAAGCTTTCTTGTTGTGGACATTTTAAATAAATCTCACAAAGATTCATGCATGAAGTGGTTTATAGGCAAGACTGCCCCACTACAGGTTTTCATAATCATTATTCTTTGTGATACCTTGATATCTATCCTACTCTAAATGTGCAAACTAACTAAGAATATGAATGACAAACTATCAAGGACACCTCAAGATTAGCCAAAAGAGAGATAGAATAAGAAAGGAAATGGATAAACAAAATAGAAACAATATCACCTTCCTTGCTGTTGATTTCTCCTTGATTGACCCTCGATTGGAATGGATTGTGTGCTCCTTAGATGATGGATTGAGTGACTAAGATGCAAGATTGGAGGTGCAAATGATTAACAAAGATGGCTAGATGATGGCAAAGGATTGAGGATTCAAATGGACAGCATGTAGTTATGAGAATGCAAAGTGTTTGGAAAAGCAAATGGGCAGCATGTAGTTGCTCAAATCAAAAAGTGTTGAAAATTCCCTTGAGGAGGGGGTATTTATAGGAGAATTTGAATTCTCTAGAGAATTCAATGGTCAAGATTGCTCCAACAAGGCCAAGATGAAGGGCTATGGTGGGTTGAGAACCCACAAGCCCTCACATCTTGACATGTGGAGGGTGAAGTGGACAAGGGGATGTGAGATGGAGGTGAGGTGTCAAAAAGGTACATGAGGTGGAAAAATGACATGCACCTTGGGGAGTGAGGAGATTTCCACAAAAAGGGATTTCTTGTCCCCAAGTGGGAGTGAAAGAGACATTTGAGGAATTTTGGAATTCCTCAAAAATCTACATGGGAAAAGGAAAGGTGGTTGGGGATATAAATGTGAATTAAAAATTCACATTCCTAGGAAATCTAAAAGATAAAAGGTGGGCTCCAAAAAGGTGGGACTTGGTCACATGTGGAGATTGTGACAAGTCCAAGGTTGGTCACATGTGGAGATTGTGACAAGTCTAAGGTTCTAGAAGTCTTGGAAGGATGGAATGTGAATTAAAAATTCACATATAAAAGAGGGGAATCTAGGAAGAATAAAAAGGAATTAAAAATTCCTTGGAGAATGATTAGGCTTAATTAATCAGTAATTAGAAGATAATTAGGGGATAATTAGAATTAAAAGCCAACTTGCAAAAAGTTGGAGGATGTGACACATCCTAATCAAGGATTCAGGCATGTGCACATCCTTAATGAAGAGATTAGGAGATGGATTAGGATTAGATGAAATGACATGTGAGGAATTAAATAAATGTAATATTTATTTAATTTATTTGATGAAAAGAGGATTAAAGAGGGTAAGGTATTTAATTATTAATTAAATACCTTAGGGATTTGGCAGAATTAAGGATATTAATTAAATAATAGTAATATTACTTAATTAACTTTCAGATAAGAGGATGTTTAGATGAAAAGTGATAAATTTGGATAAATTAAATTGGCCAAATTTAGATGTTAGCCATAATGTATACGTATATACAAGGAAAGGGCTATATCCATTCTAAAATAAGAAAGATTACTTGACTTACTGTGTACGCGATAACCCCTGTCATCTCTTGACTATTCTGAATTTGAACTTGTAGTTAATATGGATGCAACAAGAATTTGGTTTAAGCCTCTCTACTAAGGCAATATTTGCTTTAGCTTCCTTCTTACTCTTTTAATACCTCCAACGTAGACGGTGCCATTAATCTTTGGTCATCACTCAATAGTTCATAGTGCACTTAAGAAGTGGTTTCTATTTGGAATCTAGCTCATATGTACCGCAACATTTCACCATCTAGCAGTCTAAATTGACCTTGTCAATCAACACTCCTTATCATTATCTAGGAGACTTGATGGGTCTTTGTACAATCTTCTTTGGGATACTAAGTAGCGATTTTTAGAGAGAGAGTCGTTTGGCCTCGCTTCCACTCAGGCTCAAGATTCTGCACAATATGCATGTATCACGCGAGTGTATGGGAAAGATAGCATTAGATCCCACAACCTTTTTCTAGCATCCATTCTACCTTCGCCAAATGGGAGCTTTGCAACAAGGTATCAACATCCATTTAAGCATAAAGGATGGATATATCTTCTCTGACGTTATAGCTAAAACTATTTTGGTAGATACGTATGCCAAAGTGTGGACGCATAGGCCAAGCACGTGAACTGTTGAGAGAATGCCTTAAAGAAAAGTGATATTCAGGGATTGCAGTGAATGCGTGATACTTACCAAAAATGAACTTTATTGAAGATGCTTTAGCAACTTTGAAGCGAATGACATCGGCAGGCGTAAGCAACTTCTGCCACCTTTTTTAGCATCCACTCTTCCTGTGTTAAAATGGAAGCTCCCAGAAACGTGGTCACCTGGATTGTGTCCATTCCCCCCCCTAAGAATCTGTTCTTCCCACTAAAGAAAGGTGGTTCCAAAAGCGGTTCAAGAATCAGTTACCAAGAATCTATTAATCCATTCCTCCACGACTTGATTCTTATCCTCTCCTATATCATTGACTTGCTTAGAATATAAATTTAGTTAATAATAAAGAAAAACAATTACCAAGCCAATGGACGTGATGAGAGATGGGGTTTGAAATAGGATAATTTGAATTTATATCAAAATAAGGCTTAATCCGCCTTTGTGAAATCATGCTAACTTCCATTAATGGCCACTATTATCATTTTAAAACCTTCAAAATCTATTTCCAATGATAAATTAGTGTGTCACAAGATGATATCCTTGTTGGCATTAGAAACAAGATGATATCCTTTTGAATTCAAAACGTGCTCCTCATGTAAGAGTTGAGTTAAACAATAAGCTCTATGGATGGATTAGCCATTTAGAATAATCTCATATTATATATAAATATATTAAAACTTCCAAGATTGATATCAACTTCACCATACAAGGTCGATGATGTGCACTATTAATCGACACACAAGCGAAGTCATCCCCTCAATATGCACTTTCAATATTATCATCATGATCGATGTCCTTATGCAATATCCCAATGAGAGTCATTTTTTGTTGCAATAGCTTATGCATGTACGTATGCATACATACATACTTGAATGTAAATGTTTGTATGTTGACAGTATCTATGTCTTTGTATGCACATATGCATCCATGCACCCATCTATACATGTACGAGTACATAAGCTTACCTTATTGACAAGGTATACCTATATTCATATATTCATGTGTTTTATATAATAAAAGAGAGTTAATAACCCTTAAGAGAATCATATCAACACAAAGGTCGAATAATTGGTTACTATTGACAAGCTTCTAAACATGATAAACAACAAGAACAAGACTTTAAACGACTTTGAAAACTTGTCGAATCAAGAAATAAACTTAGACCAAAAAGGGTCGAGTATCACTTACCCAACTCAACTAGGTTCACCATTTTGCATCAACACTAGACCTAAGATGGAAACAACCTGTTCTTTCCCTTGTATCTATACCCTTCTCTCCAATGATGCTCTCCCTCCCTTTCTCAGAGGGCGAAAACCTGTTTCTTGAATGCAACTTGCAATCAACAACATGAGATTAGTGCTTCAATAATCATTTTTAGAATCCTCATGAGATCATCACATCTTGAAAACTTTTAAACACATGCCAAATTTTTAGTCAAATAAACATGACTCATGAAAACATTGATGTTTCCAGACATTTTAACTAAACATCAAACCATTGAAACATGCGTAATCATCTACTAAATTACTTCAAAGTAAAAAGTAAAACATAGTTAAAGTTAGGGGTGTAACAAAGGGACTTCCCAAACTATGGCCTTAGGTTTTGGGAGTCAGATCAGTCCCCTTAAATTATGGGGTTGTCTAGTCCTCATTTATTGTTCGACATGTTGTCTGTCAGGTGTTCATGTCCTGGCTCTATTTTGTGTGTGGCCTGTATTTTCCTATTTTGTTGAGCTCTAGTGGCTCATATTTGTAAGGGATTGGATCCCTTTTGAACTAGCTTCTCTTTCCACTTCATGTCATGTTTTTAACTAGCTTCTTTTTGGCCCCAAGTGCTCTCTGTGTAAAGGGTATAATTCCTTGTAAATGCTGCTTACTTTATGAAAAAAATTAATTGTTCAACAACCAACATATAGACAAAAGGTACTACAAGAACAACATCATGGCTGTTGATTGTTATCACCACTATCAGCTTCATCCACACCCCTTTCAGGTCTAATCACAGAGAAAGCCTCAATATCTTGTTGGGCATGGGGGCAAGGGCCCCTGTGTCTCACTTGTCTTCCTCCTACATCATTGTTGAAGGCCCTTTGGAATTCATGGAATGCGTTCAAGAAGATCTTAGTCTCTCTATTGTCTAGCTTGCATGCATCATTGTAGCTAACATTCTCCCTATTGATTGTGGCTAAACCACTCCTACAAAGCCTTACAAATTGGAGAAGGGAGATCTCGATGTGAAGAGATACCTACAAGGAAACATGAAGAAATGTGAGTATCTTATGTGACTTAGTAAGCACCCTCCTGCAACCCTTAAACTTATCCTCATTTCTTGCTTTCCAAATGTGCCAGAGTATTTCAATAGATAGAAAATTCCAAAATTTTAAAACAATCCTTACTCATTTTTTTTCATAGAATAACACATTTTTCCAACTAACTTTGTCATTATCCTAGATTTTTAAGTTATGGTAGAAGATTTTCTAGATTTCCTTTGCATAGAAACAATCAAATAAAATATGAGTAACAGATTCTGGGGTGTGACAAATGTTGCACACATAAATATCATTCATGTTAGATCTAAAAGGTAAATTTTGAAGTAAAACCAACCATTTGAAGAAAGCTTTCTTAGGTTCAACATTATTGTTCCAAGTATCTATAAGAACTTTCTTCCAGGGCTTATCATTAAGAGAAACATTCCAACATTGATTAAAATGTTCAAACACAACATTATTATCAACTAAATCTTTATAGATTGTTTTATCCTTGAGCTCAGTCAGATTTCCACCATCTTTCCACACAAGGTCGTTCCCAACACCATCACCCTATCGACGTTTATAGGGAAGCAACTATTTGTATAGTCTTCCAATAGAATGGTTAACGTCCTTTCCATGGAGACATGGAGATTGAACTCAACTCTCAAGAGCTCCCAACTTTTAATATTATCATCAATGAGAATATCACTAAACACTTTAACCCCTTTTTAGTTCCACAGTTTAGTAGAGTAGCCTTGGAGGAGAGCAAGAGGCTTTCCATTGTGGTGAAAATTCCACCAAATGGATCTATAGTTTTGGCAACGGGAGCTTGGAAGGGAGACATTAGTAGATTTGAACTAGGCATTGTGCTTGGAGAGCTCCCAGGGCCTCCAAAGACTCTTGAAGACTAAAGACCCAATAGGATTCATAGGATGACTGCTAGTGAGGATGTCACACAGAGGCAGATTCTTCCATGCCTTCGACTATTTTGGGGTGGCTTCTTGAATGTTATTCTTGATAAGGATCTTCCATAGTTCATTGCCAACTAGGGATTTCACTATCCACTTGGATGCGAGAGCAATCCCCTGCTGTCTCAAATATTTTAAGCCCAACCCTCCTTGCATCTTGTCTAGGCAACACCAGTCCCATCTTACAACATGTTTATTTCTTCCATCTTTACCATCAAACCAAAGGAATCTCCTTATTATTTTTTGAATCTCATTGATCTGTTAATTGCAAAAGAACTAGATAGAGGCGAAGTAGATAGTGTAGGAAGATAGTACCTTTTGACAAACTTGCAACCTACCTGCCAAAGACAAATAGTGCATATTACATCTATCAAACTTCTCAATTTTGGAAGTAATCCAGTTCCACATTTCCTTAAGGGTGATCCCACAATAGTAGTTTAAATTTTTTGGCCAAACTAGACATTGAAATATTTTTTTCTAACTAAATCTTCACTTTCGGGCACCTAATAGTGGCTAAACCATGAGGAATTTGAAGATGGTGCAAACTAGAGTTTCGTGAAATTTTGTCTATAGATTCTAAATATATTTTTTTCAAAATTTTTGGAATCAGATTGCACTTCTTTTTCCATCTCCTTTGAAAACTAGTTTTTTCCATAAAACATCATTTTTAAGGAGTGACGCTCACCGTATAACACAAATTTTTTTCCATGAAGGATAAAATTCTAATTCTTTCGAATTTAGATTTGTAACTCTGATATCTAGTGCTTCCACTTGGTTAGAAATTTTTTTATTGACTTTTTTTTCTTTAATCAAGTTTCGAAATCAAACCAATTACCATTCAAACATAGGTGGACAGTATAACGCATAACCTTTTTTGTATGTATCGAAATTAAATTTTTTTGTTGTTGGATCAAGGACTTCAATATCTAGTGCACTCATATTTTTCATTTTTTTTTTGATAACCTACTATTTTTCCATGTGCAAAACAAGGAACTTGATTTTCAGTGAAAACCCTATGTTTAATAAAACTAAAAAAATAAATACATAATAAAACCAAAACATATTAAAATTATAGTCGTTGGATAGCTCGTTCTGAGCACTACCTGATTCCAGTTGGGTCTGTGAAGTCTCTGCCATTTTCATCTTCAACCCGAGCTCTAAAGTGCAATTTTTTTGACTTTTTGTGTGATGGAGAGGAGGAATTTGGGAAAAGGGTGGTTCGCTCGAACCAGGGGGGTTCAAGTGAACCAGGGTTCATTCGAACCCCCTTCCATAAAGGGGTTTTCATTTGTTTTTTTGGTGGGATGATCCATACTTGCATTAAATGGGTTCGATCACACCTTGGTTCAAGCGAACCCTCTTTTGGTTCGTTCAAACCACAAGAACTAAAAATTTTGGCATGGGGTCATTTTTTCCAAGTTTTCCTTCCTCATTTGAATTGTAAACCACTTTTGTGG